>VWXS01000082.1:0-145633 GCA_028584115.1 Stagonosporopsis vannaccii | reverse complement strand
TAGCTTACTCAATTCTATACTTAGTGTGCTTAAGTATTATATAAAGGGTGGAGCTATTTAATTATATAAGCTAGTTTTAGCTTAATAAAAAATTAGTAAGCTTTAAGCAGCTAATAAAGCTGCTATATAATAAAAATTATATAAAAAAAAGTAGATTTAGGCAGGAAAAACCTTAATAGCCTAAGATAGCCTATATTTAGCTACTTTAAGCAAGTTTAGGGCATATACTAATAGGAAGAAGGCAAAGAAGCAGGTACGCGCTTAAGAGGGTAAGCCTGCCTAAAGGCACTATAAAGTATGCAATTAGGCTAAATATAATATATAAATATATAAAAAAGCTATAAAAATAGATTTTAAATAATATCTAAGCCTATATAACTTTATATTTAATAGAAGTAGAGTATAAAGTTTATAGCAATACCCTAAAGTAATAAAGTTTTAGCAAAAGTAGCTTGCTTACCTATTAGCTTGCTTGCCTATAAAGTATATTATAAGTAAAGTAATTAAGTTTTACTATCTATTTTATCTAGCTTATAGACTAAATATATATGTATACTAATCTGCGCCTTACTTAATCTACCTTAGCTTAGGTACTAAGCAAGGGTGCGTAAGGCAATCCTATCAGCAAGCGTAATCTAATATCGCTCACTAATAATCGCTCCTTTACCCTAACCACGCACTGGCAGCGACAAACCTTAATACAAGCTAAGACTATGCAAAGTATAACTATTCTATAGCAACCAAACCTACTACTATATATGTACTATATAGTTTGAAACATTACTATAGACTACCTGCTTACTTAAGCCGTGACCCATAACGGGCTACGGCCGTAGCACTGACTGTTGGAAGCGCTGTGCAGGGGCCCGTTGTGCAGACGCCGTTCAAAGATGATTTAATTTGAAGATACAGGTGTGGAGACGCAAGATTTCCAGTAAGCAGTCTACGCGCCGTTGACATCTTGCGAGAAAGCACTCTGATTCATCAGTGAACTGATATGATGAATAGCCGTAGTAGCGTAATTGGAAGTTTTGATCACTTAGGAATACGTGGCTTGTTTTTGATCCACGTACTGGTTCAAAAACAAGCCACGTATTCCTAAGTAATGAAAACTTCCAAGGCTGTGACCACACAATTGAGGGGTGTTACAGTTCACTGCAGGATAGAAGGACAAATTTTGGAAGGCAAAGTTGGTGACATGACTCGTATCGCACAGAGCTTAGTAGTATTGATGTCTTTTCCCAGAGGTCTTGTTGATGGAGACTGCTTCTCCAAGGAAGTTGCTGGTATTCTAGTCTATCTACCAGCGCAATGTGCAAGACTGTGCAGCTTGTGGTAGTGTACAACAACCTTTCTACATGACTGTGCACCAGCAGGATTCATCGCAACCGCAGCAGTCGCAAGATTCGCCGCAGCTTACGGGTTTTGGCTTGATGATGGTCGAAATCGACGAGGCAGTACTGGACGGCATGTTGATACAATCGTAAATGTCGTAGGGGCTACCTCTATCAGTTTCCTTCAATACTGCATGATATGGAGCATACCGAAGGTTGTTTTCGTCTGAGGAAATACGTGATCAAACTGGGGGCTTGTAGGTATGTGTACTAGACATGAATCTCCTCAGCAGGAAGCAGTGAGGGTTTAAATGTCTTTTTCAAAATGACACCAATGAGCACCATTCATCGGAGCTGCGAGGGCCTTCGTCATCACTGGCCGAGTTGTGGCTGCCCGCGTAAGCCACCCGTATTTGCAAGACTGTGGCCCTAACCCGTGCTCATACAACCAATGAATTTGTTGCTCTCAGATGAGCTGCACGAACAGCTGAGTGTCTGGATCGCGCCCCACCCGAGATGTGTTCCAATCAAGCTTGTTGGACATCGTTGCAGTCCATGTGCAATCACGTCGATGCATGCAGTGATAGCGGACCTGGAACACGACACTGCCATGTCATTGGCCTGGCTTGTCAGCGTATACTTCCCACTCCAACCTTGCATGCTGACGGGGCGTGCTAGCAAGCTTAACAAATCAAGCTTCTTAGCGTCGAAAAATGCCTCACAAAATCAAGGCATAAGCTTTGTCAAGCCGGCAATCACGGCTTGGCGATGAGAGCGGCACAGTTTGTGAGCGCTAACAGCTGCCTGCGCCACAATTGTGGTGATTGCACGGTGTCGGATGACGTCTCTGTGCATCTACTACAGACATGTTCGAACGATAGATACGTGGCTGCTGGGAGCCGGTCTATCTTTATGCGCTCGGTACTTATTGACATAGTTCAATTGCGAATGGATGATGCGCCGAGCCAACACATCGTACCCACGTGGCGTGCATTGCTAGCAGCCCACCCCCCCCCCCCCCCTCTCGTGAGGATCTCGGATCCTAGGAAGCAATCATAGGCTACCAGGTGACGCGCTACCAAGTATTGTACTTCTTTCAGTTGATCGACATGATCGCGGACAGAGACCATAAGCATGTGTCCATGATAGCCGTATATCAATCACTATGCGCCCGTCGGCGAGATCCCTCTACTCGAAATACCGCTCCCGTTGTACCCGGCCATGGGCGCAGCAAATGCTGCTTTCCAAACTACTGCCTGGTTATGTTACCTCTTTTGGACACTATCTGGATATTACGAAGTGAATCGCGCTGTCCCGAAAGCTATGGACAGGCGAGTCACTTGGCCGGTTGGAATGTTGGAGTCCGCTGCATCCGCAGCCGGACGTTGAGAGTTACGCAGAGAAATCACTTCCCCCCATAAAAGGACGGCTGCAGTTGGACTTCAAAATATTCCGATTCTTTCTATTTGATGTAGCGAGGCCATATGCCTCATTCACTTCGCTCACTGAAACATCGTCTCATCGCTAGTCTTTTATCTATACATTGCTGTCCATCGTGACTGCAGAGAGAGCCAGCCCATAAAAGTTCCCTTTCCTTCCAACCCAAGACAAATGCGACAGGAAACGCTTATGTGTTCATCAAAGACCCAAGCAAAGGACGGAACATGACAACATGCGATAAAACGCCAAATGATGCAGAAAACCGAGCGAGCATGCACATGCGCAAGTAAAGAAATGATGTACGCCGACCTTTGGTGACCAAAAAGAAAACTACCCTGATACAAGCCAGGCGCCTTATCATTGCATTTCTGAGCGTCGACTAACCTCTGGAGACCGCGAACAAAAGATTTCCTCGGCTGTTCCCGAGAAACAGTACACTGTTGATCTTATGGCCATATTGACCGGCGAGCTATGCACTCGCTCTACTTGACCCAACACCAATACTTGTTGCTGGGTCTGGCGAAGTCCGACACTGTAACTATGCAGCGAGGCAAGCGTGCGTTAGAATGGTCGACGCGTCAGATTTATTGCCATTTCTGCAGACCCTGGTTTGAGGGCGCCGGAAGGGACTCGCGTCTGGGCGTTAAATGATACCATGCATCAACAAACTAGCCCCCTTTGCGTTCTGAAACATTGGTGGGCAATGGCTCGCCGGCCGACTTCTGGTCCGTCGCCTTCTTCTTGTGGCTCTTCTTTTTCCGACCACCGGGATTTTGCCACGAGCCAGTACTGTTAATAGTCGAACTCGTTTTCTGGTTCTTTTCATTCTTGCCTTGAGCGATTCGACCGTTGTCCTTATTGGGTGTTGATGGCTTCGGTAGCGACGCTCGACGAGTCTGCTGATGGTGCTCCTTGTTGTGACCTTTGGTGCCATTTGTTGTCTTATGGTCCGAGTGTCTGTTAGCAGTCGGCGAAGGCGTGCGTTTCTCAAACACAGGTGAGAGCAATGGCAAATTGGCAGTCTTAATCTCCTGGGGTGGGGCACGAGGCGCGTTTTTGGTGTCCAGAGAGGAGAGGCCATTCGGCAGTGCAGTAGCTCGCCAAGGGGGAAGGTCCCGCTTTGAAGATGCGTCCTCCGCATGGGTAGGCTGATCCATTTGGAGATCATAATTCATGGCGTCGTGTGAAACCTCAGGAAACGATTGGTGATCTACATTCGGACCGCGCGCAAATTCATTTGCGCTGACAGGAGAACTGCCTTTCGTTGAGCCATTGACGATCGAGCTGCTCACTAGGTCTGCAGTACTCTGTCTCTGCATCTCCTCGAGCACAAGTTGCTGTCGCACTTGGAGTTCTTTGATCTGTTGTTGGGTGTGCTGCGGGAATCCCGCTTGACTTGGGTACATACCGACTGGTGGATGGGCAATGTTGTCTATCGTTGCAGCATCAGTCACGTCAGATCTGAATTGGTCCCGAGGTGGTGCAGGAAATGACCCGTTCACAATGACCGGCCCAAGATCGGAGGGTGGGCGAACGGAATCCGCGCGAGCTTTGCGTTGGTCGTTTGGAAGCAAGGATAAGGTTGACCCGGTCGAGTCGTTGCGTACATGCTCTCGGAGGGGAGATGGTGAACGAGATACTCGCCGCAGAGCAGTGTTAAGCAGCGGTTGAGTAATTTCGGGTGAAACCCGCTTCTTGCGTTGCGCTAATTCGCTGTACGAGGGTATAGCGCCAACTTGATAATCCTGAAGTGAACGCGTCGGAGGCTGCTCGGAGACGAAGTAGCCCACGTACTCTTTCGGTGTACTGGAGAGTGCTGAGCCGGCTGATTCAACGATATTAGAAGGCGGGCTCGATTGCGTGTCAGATGCGGACAGTGTTTCTGGTGTGTCCTGAGGTGATCTTGTGATAGGGTATCCGCCGAATGTGGCAGGGTCGTAGAGCTGAGGCATCGGGGGATAACTGGCCAGAACGGGCTGCGGAGGCAAACCGCGGGCAGGCTGTGATTGAGAGCGGTTCAAACTAGTATCGCTGGCATTCGAGGCCCTGTGCACAAGCCGACGTGCTCCTGGCATGCTGGTGCTCAACGATGGAGAAGATGGGTTAGTTCGTACTGAATCTTGAGTAGCACTTGGATGCTGTGTGCTGAAAAACCCAGGATACGGGTACATGAAGCCTTGTGGGAGAGTGTTGGGTTGAATCCCAAGCTCAGCTAGCCTGGGGCTTGATCTTCCGTTGACGTACGGTGATTTCTGGGGAGATCCATTGGAGCCATTCGATGCAAAGTGTTGTGCTTGTGCCTGTGCAACTGCATGTGCATGCATCTGAGCTGCACGATGGGCTTGCTGGGCATGCTGTTGTGCAGCTAATTGAGCGCGCAGTGAGTTTGACTGCATCTCAAGCATCTGATATTGCTGATAAAGTTGGTCATGCAACTGATCGTGAATCCCCCGAGGAACGGTGAAGTACTCCTGACCTGAGCCATGCTGAATTGGTGGACTATGCAAGAAGCCTGGTCGCCCCTGAGCGAAAGGCTGGCTCCCGGATGACCTGCGGCTGCCATTACCGTGCTGCCCTTTCATGTTGTATGCGCCTCTTCCACCACGATGGCTCGAACCCCCTCGGCTGCTCCGAATAGGTACACTTGAGGTAAGTGTGGCCTTCTTGGAGGTCGGTTTCTGGAAGAGCAAAGGGTTAGGCTTCCCCTCGACAGGAAACTGAAATTGATCGCACGCTTTATCAAGCTGCTGTCCATCAGCGAGTAAGTCAAAAGCTCGTCGAATCTCTAGATGTAGTCCGCGCCAAGCATAGTCATCCGCAGAATTCCCCAGGTTACGCTCAACGTTGAAGGGCTCTTCGACACAAAGTCGGTTGGTGCCTTCTTTTTGTCCACCTCCAGGATGCCAACCCTTCTCTTCTCGTGGAATGCGTTTCCCTTGCCGGACGGAAATGGCCTCCTTTTCATAATCAATCTCATAACCGTACAATCGAAAAAAGTGGAAGAGTAATTGGCCGATGGTCTCTTTGTTGCCGTCACCAAATCCGCGGAGTCTATCGACATCATCAGCAAAGCCGGAGTGCGATGGCTGGCCTGTAGCCCTATCGGTCTCCCGGAAAGGAAGATTGTGCAGAGCTGGCAGGATGGGCGGATTTCGAGTTTGGAGGAAATTTATAATCAAGCAAATCCAAGTATACGAGCTTATTGTTCCACCAATGCCAGCGTCGTTGAGAAGTCGCTGTTTCGTCCAGTGTTTAATAATCATGGCCAACGGTCGTACACGGTCGTCGATCTGGATGTACGTTCTAATCATGCGGGTGTTCTCGAGCGCGGCTACGTTATTGACATTCATATCGCAGGCAAGTTCTAGTTCAGGGTCCCAGACCTTGACGATTCGGACCTTGGCCTGTGGTATACAGACAACACGTTCCATGCCGTCTGACTTGCATGTCAGCGTAAAATACGTATAAGTGTTGGGGAAGCATACATTTGTCGAGTGCCTCTGCGAGCGGATGCATCTCTTCCAGCGAGATCATCGGTGTTTGTATGCAAATGTCGACTAGTAACTCATCAATACGTCTCTCTTACATGTAAAAGCCTGAAGATCTTACCATCGCTATCAGTCGTGTACAACATGTTGCCTGACGAACCGAAGACGTGCACTTTGGATAAGTTCCCCGGAAATTCGGTCTCCAGTATATGCTGCACCTTTTGGACAAAGCGATCACGTTTGCGAGTATTTTCCAGGCTCGGCTGTAACCGGTCGTACAGTTCGCGCATGTCGCCGCTAAGTTTATCGTCTTCGTGAGGGTTAAGCGCCTTTTTGGGCTCCTCTTTGGCCTGTTCAAGGATGTCCGACGATTCGTAAGGCATACGTCTCCGCCCTAGGGAGCCAACATTTGTCTCGTACTTGCACTTGAAAGGCCGCCCCAGACGCAGGGTTGGCATAGTGCTATTGGCCTCGGATGATACTGAGCGCGGCGAGTGGCTTCCCAAGCCACTGTTGGGGGATGGCGAGCGCGAGCGCGATTCGTACTTGCGGGCGAGCTGCAAGGGCGTCGATGGCACCGAGTTAGAGTGCTGCGAAACGATGGAGGGGCGCTGGAGGCGCTGGGGCGTCATGTTGGCCTCATCTCGTTTGCTCGGCGTCGAGTTGCTACTACGCAAATCATGTGGTGTCATGTTAGGCGCGCTAGTATGCACGCAGGACGGCTGCTCGCTATGCCCATGGAGCTGCTGACGCGTGAGCGCCGTCTTGACAAAGGGCTTTGGCTTCAGCGAACGGGGCTCTTCCCGCTCTGGTGGCGGGCTGTAGTGCGGAGACACGGTGACGGTGGTGGGGTGCGAAGGCGAGGCGGTCGAGGGATGGGGCGGCACTGGGTCGATGCGCGCGAGCTGCACAAAGGGCTGCAGTGACTTGGGCAAGGGCAATGCTTGCCGGTCGCGGTGGTGGTACTGGAGCGTGTGCAGCGGACTCAGCGGGGAGTACGAGCACGGCAGTGGACACGGGCGGTGGGCTGGAATGGCGGGAGAGGCAGCGTGCGCGGCGAGCTGGGGGGTGCGCCCTTGGGGCTGGTGGTGGTCTGGCGAGACGGCCGCGGCAATGGCTCGCGGATATGGGGCGCAGAGATGGGCGGTGGTGGCGGGGCGGCGGTCGCCCATAAAAGTGCAGCGCGGTGCAGTGCCAGACAAAGCAGGGCGGGCGTGGGCAGCGCGGTCGCGGTGCAATGGGAGATTCAAGCTGCGAGGAGGGGCTCTGCGTGCTCGTGCGTGGGTGACGCTGTGCGGTGCGCGCAGAGACGGCGGGCGGTGGCAATGTCAGCGGTGTCGCCGGCGGGAGGACGGGGCGTCTGTCTCAGCGGCGCTGTGAAGGCACGCGTGCGAAATGTCGTCGAGCAGAAGTGACCTCTAGTCGAACCCCTGCGGTGGAGTCGAGACGCTTCGGTCGCTGTGATTCGGCGCCGCCTGAGGCTTGCTCCGGGAACACAGGAGCGGCGCGGCTGCAGACAGTGCAAGGCACGGCCAGCACGCAGGACGAGAGACTCGGCGGGCGAGAGAGCGCAGCGCGAGGCAGGCAAGCAGGCAGTGACGATGGGATATGGCACACTGGCGCTCTGGCACTCTGGCACTATGGCATATGGCATATGAGGCTATGGAATTGGCCACAGGCGCGGCCGCAGACATGAACGCACAGGGCCCACGCCTTCTCAGCTAGAGCGAGATGGGATGGGCGCGGCCGTCTCCTCCACCCCCAAGAGCGTGACAGGGCGCCTCTTGCGCCGGAGCAATCTATTCACAGTCGCCGTCGCTGCTGGACCCTCTGCGCACGGCTTGCTGCAATGCACGCCTTGACCGCAGACCACAGACCACAGACCACAGCCTGCGGCCAATTTCCCCGCGCAGCCCTGAAAGCAGCAGACAACGAACGGCGGACAACGAACATGCAGCGCCCCGCCGCGCCGCCGTGGTGCTGTGCCCACTGGGTGCTCTTTCAGGACGACTGCTTGGCACTCTCCCCCAAGGGGCTGATTGACACTGTCTCTGGCTCACATGACCATAGCATGCCCGGTGCGCTGGCTGCCTCTCCGCCGCGCAGGTCTCCATGATGTGCTCATCCGTCAATTGCTGGCATTGCTGGCATTGCTGGCACCACGGCGCTGTCGGTCAGCCGTTGCCCTTCACGGCCACTTCAAACCCTCCCTGCGCGCTCCACCGCCTGGATGGCGGTCGGAAATAGCAGTGCTGACCGACCAGCCTGAACACGATTACAGCTGAGCGTAGCTGTCTCATATGAACCCACACGCCCGTGCAGCCAATGCCGTTTCGGAGTAAATTGACGCCTCCACAGTGCTCAGCGCAATGACTGAGGAGCAGTCAGCCCGGCGCCTCACACATGTGCGAGCTGCTGCAGGGACAATACGGTGCTGCGTTCGCGCCCGTTGCTACCGCTGTCCCGCTGGCCGTCCCTTTGATGGGAGCGTGCACTCTGCAGCAGTCGCGTGTTTCATGCTCCAATCAGCATGACGTCGCTGGCTCGAAACTTGCAGACAGATTGCGGCGCAATTTGAGCGTCGTCGCTCGCAGCGGCTCTGTTTCCAAGCAGCCGTCGTGGCGTGCAGACACGGACCACCGGCTTCCAGAAACACTGCAGGTGCGCTTGCCGAGGCTCCTCGCTACTCCGCATTTAGAAGGAAGTTCCAAGAGCATCACCATGTTGCGCCCTCTGCAGCCAGGCATCCTGCGATCCCACAGAGGCGTCAACTATATAACGCGCAGATTAATCTCCTCCACAATGGCACAGCAGCGCATTGGTACGCCAGTCAAGTGCAACTCCTGGCCAGGACTAATCAGGTTACAGCCAACCCCGCGCTCTTGTATACCTCCCACCGTCCGGACAGTCTCATGCCTTGCTGATGCCCCGTCAGTGTCTGCGATCTGCAGGAAAAGTTTCGGCCCGCGATTCACGAGTTTCCAAAAGTCGTAGCAACCACACAGAAGCTTCTAAAAGCCAGTACGTTACCCTCCAGTCGATGCTCGGACGCATCCACTTCTTTGGTGCTGGTGGCTGCAGCTGTTGAACACACACTCACCAGCACACGCAGGCCTGATTTTGAACATCCCAGTTTTCGCAACAACGCAGAACAAGGCCCGGCTTGGACAGACATGTCCTGAGCTCCAGCTTGATGCGCCGGACGGCGTGCAGACGCTGGTCCACGCAGACAAAACGTTGTTCTCTATGATGTACCACATCCGTCACTCGAGCCGCTGCTGTGTATGACACTGACTGTCTAAAGCACACCTGAAGTCCAGAAGGCCATCGATCCTCTTCGTGCGAACGGTCCTATCTCCGCCATCATTGTGGGCATCGAGAGCCACATCTGCGTCACCCAGACGACCCTTGATCTTCTGCGCGCCGGGCACAAGGTATACGTCATTGCCGATGGCGTGAGCAGCTGCAACAAGGAGGAAGTACCAATTGCGCTGGCTAGGCTCAGGCATGAGGGTGCCATAGTAACAACTAGCGAGAGCTTCATCTACGAGGCGGTTGGAGATGCTGGGAGGCCAGAGTAAGTGCACTTTACATGCATCAATCCCCCTCTGATCTGTACAAGCTAAACAGCTACTAGGTTCAAGCATATCATTAAAGTTGTCAAGGATACGTCCGCAACCACCAAAGAATCGCTACAGACTCTGTGCAAGATCTAAACGCTATTGTTAGCATAAGTACGACACACACGATGAATTGTAACGTTTCTTCCTACGGCCATGCTTCTTTAATAGTATGACTGTTGCCCTGTGCTTGTTGGATCGGTACTCGATAAATCTACTTTTTCCCTACAAATCGGTCTTTATCAGCCAGAACCCCTCTCGCCATCTCGAGTTGCTCATCGGTCTGCACTACCAATGTCTTGTATTTCGAGTTTGTGCTGCTGATTTCCGTCACCACATCCTCCACTGGCTTTTCATTCTTTGCGGCGTCGACCTCGAAACCCAAACACTTCACACCTCTCACCACCTCTTGTCTCAATCTGGCTCCCTTCTCACCAATACCTCCAGCAAACACCAACGCGTCCACCTTTCCATCCAGCTTAGTGAAGTACGGGGCAACATAGTTCCCAATGCGATCTACAAAGATGGAGAAAGCCAGCCTGTCCTCGGCACGATCACTCGCGCTAATCTTGCCAAAATCCGTGGTCCCAGTAAGGCTTTGCCACCCACTCTTTTTGTTCAGTATTTCCTCGGCCTGTGTGATATGCAGCTGCGTGCCCGAGCTGTGACTCGGTTTCCCAGCGCTGTGCGTAAAATGAAACATGAGGCTCGGATCGATGCTGCCAGATCTCGTAGCACCAGGAAGGCCAGCGAGAGGCGTCAGTCCCATGGAAGTGTCGATGCTTTCGCCGCCACGGATACAGCAAGCGCTGGCTCCAGAACCAAGGTGCAGAGCAATAATGTTGAGCTCGTTTGCGGGTTTCTTTAGATGCGTCGACACGGCGTGCACGATGAAAGAGTAGGAGATGCCGTGAAATCCGTATTTGCGCAGCTTGTTCTTCTTTGCGACGGACTGGTCGATGGGGTAGGTGCAGACGTGCTCTGGAAGCGTGTTGTGGAACGATGAGTCGAAGTAGGCAATGTTCTTCGCGTCAGGAAGGATATCAGCGACTGCGCGCACGATGCTGAGCGCGGGTGCATTGTGTAGAGGCGCTAGGTCACTCAACTCTTCTATATGGTGGTAGGTTTCCTTATCGATGACTTGGGACCGCGGGTAATCGCCACCGTGCACAACTCGATGACAGGTGAAATGAATGTCCTCCTTGTTGCTCAGTTCAGGCAGTCCCTTGTCCTGAGTCAAGTATTTCAAGATGTAATTGAATGCATCTTTTTGAGATGAGATGCCTTCCAGCTCTTGACCCTTGATGACTTCATCACCGCGCATGTATTTGAGCTTGGCAGGAGGGGCGGTAAGTCCGTCCACTGATGCTTCTGCAAGCTGCTTCGGTACGTCGGTTTTGTCCTCTGGAGTCTTGTAGACAGATATCTTAACACTAGAGGAACCGGCGTTGATTGATAGGATTATCTCTGGCATTGCGGCTTTTGTGTGTGATGCTTAGCTGAGCTGTGTTGTGAGGGTCGAATCCAGTTGATGTTGCAGGATCCGGCGCGTGGCTGATCTTGAAATCTTTCAATTATATAGAATAAGTTGCTGTTCAGTAGAGTTCTTGCCGCGCTCAGCCCACCTTTTGAGATCGTGTAAGGTCGAATGATCGGAAGTCGCGGGACGACATTTCGGTCCACCACGAGCTACTCAACAAACGAACATTTCGTCATAACCGCATGCCTGGGCCACCAGATTCAGTTTGCAGAAGTACTATCGCCTTGATAAGCTCTAGTGCTGTCTTGCTGCCTCTGTACAACCGCATTCGCAGTGCACAGCACGATGACGTCACTCATCCTGTCTGACGCCCCTCACATAACTACAAATCCCAATGTTTTCAATTGCAGCCCAGCGAGTTCAAGCTTTGAATTTCCATCTCCCGCGGCGGACTGACCGGCTGCAGAGAAGTCGGCCCGTCTGATTATAAGACAAGCCTTCTTCAACGAGATGGAGGGCATGTATATCGAATGGATGTCTAGCATTTGAATGAACATGCCATAAGTAACCAGCAGCGGACCATGGGCAAGACTGTTGTCATTACAAGTGGGGAGCTGATGACCTAGACGTGGATCTATCACCCACCAGAAAGCAAACGTCGTGCAAGCGGTATTGGACGTGCACTTGCTACACATGTTGTCGAGGAGGTCTGGTACGTTTCTGTGGCGTAAAAGAATGTCACGAACGTGGAGAACGCCGAAAAGCTGCGCGCTGTGAAATGCGACACATCCTCATGGGAGTCACACGTGGCAGCCTTTCGAAGAGCGATTACTGGCGAGCATCAGGGCGCATCGATTTGTGCAACCGTTGCAAGGATTCGCGAACGCCGATGGACGCATTGCCAGAAGTGTTTTCAACAGCAGAACACCAATAATTCAGAAGATCATACTTGACTTATGTTGACATGGACCTGACCGGTCGTCTGTACACGGTGGCGCTAGCAGTACAGCACGTCCGCCGTCAGACGCGCTCCAAAGACGGTCTTCTAGACCGAAATGTATTCCTCTCCAGTGTATGCGATCTGTGCTGTATATCAAGCATGCCGAGTTACACAGCTGCAAAGCATGCACTAGTTGGATTGACACGAAGCTACGGGAAGCTGTTGGTGGAAGAAGGCATCACCATTAATGTTCTGTGCGCCGAACGTGGTTCAGACGGGCGTCGGCTTGCCCGTGCTCTTCGACAAGCTTGCCGAACAAGAGCTGCTGACGTCCATGGACAGATTGATGGATGCGTTCGGGACGACGCTCACCAGTAAAAGCAGTAGAGAGGTAGTCGAGTGTGGGCCAGCTTGGGGTTCGGACAAAGAGAGAAGGCTTAGAATATCGGAATGAGACGAGTGGGAAGACATGCAAGCTGCAGCATGAGACAGCAATGCCCTTGCACTTCCCTTCCACGCCGTTGTAGCACACGTGGCGCAGTCGTAGAAGATAGTGCTGCAAGTCAAAAGTACTGAAGAGGGACCCTGTCGTGCCGACCGGCAGTGCACTGCGGCGGTTGGTTCGGCTGGAACTGCCCCGACACGACGCGCATCTTGACCTCGAATTGTGGAGAAGACGATCCCGTACAATAAGGCTGCGCAGTCGCAATGTGGCTCCCAAGACACGCAGCCAATCTGTCTCTATCGGCTCGGTACGCACTGACTAGATCTCCCTAAACTCGCCGCCGCCTCCGTCGCACTGAACTGTGTGCTGTCACTCGCTGACCCCCTTATCACGCTCGCGACCACCTCCCGCAATCGCGACTGCAACCGAGCTTGCCCTTTACTCTCCAAGATGGCGCGCCTTCATCCCATGCTGGTCGCCTGCGGGTCGGCGCTTATGATCGACTGCTGTTCAAACATTATCGCGCAACGCTTGAAGGCATGGAGCGACGGGAAGCCGTTCGTCTTCGATCGCGTGCTGTTCTTCCAGTTCGCCTTCATGGTCGTGCTTACTGCGCCCGTCAACTACCACTGGCAACACTGGCTGGAACGCACCTTCCCTGGATGGACGATTGTCAAGCGCACAAGACACGCCACTAACGAAGACGGCGACGCTGCGGAGAAGGCTGTTTTCCTCAACGAGGATGGGGAGGACAAGCGCATGGTCGAGGAAGAGGTGCAGGAGCGTAATTGGTACAATATCTTCAAGAAGTGGTTCACAGATGTAGGTGGAATGGCCATGACCCACGGAATCACACGCTGACAAGTCGCAGTGTATCACAATGGGCGCGCTCTTGAACCAAACCATGTTCTTGATTCTGATAGGTCTCCTGAAAGGCAGGAGCGGTGCTCAGATCGCGCAAAGCTTCCACGACGTAAGTCCTCTCTCCAGGACTTCCCCCTGAATTATTCGCTGATTTTTTAAACAGGAGTTATTCAAGCTCATTTGGGACTCGTACAAAGTCTGGCCCATCGCCAACTTTTTCAGCACTACATATTGCCCGGTCGAGCGACGCATGATCTTCCTCAGCTTTTGTGGTCTATTATGGAACATATACTTGTCGCTAGTTGCTAGTCGCCTCTAGTCAAAAATACCGGTTCAGGCGGATCACCTGCCCTTGCCCTTTTTCCAGGCTGTCAGGATTGCATCCCAGTACCTGCCCTCATCTTCCCTGACGTGTCCACAATGCGCACTTTTCTCAAAGCTCACCATCGTGACATCCCAGCCCTTCCTTCGCGCAATAGCGGCATGCTCCTCGACCTCCTCGTAGCCAACCATCTCGTCTACCCGACTGTACAAATACACCCTTGGTACAGACATGTCAAACGTGAGCTCATCGTTCATCTCTCGGCACAATACCACCATCTTGTTCTCCCTCCTTCTCACGATGTTGACCAAGAACGACCCCAACAGGAGCAGATGTACCAACATGCCTCCGAACCATTTCCAAAACCATGACTTGGGCAAACCAGCTGCAATCGCTGCGTGACTCTTCATCCACGGGCCTTTCGTAGGGCTTGAATCCATGATCTGCACCCGCATGGGTACTTTGCTGCCATATTTGCGTTTCCAAGCCTTGGCAAATTCGTTGACCTGATTGCCTCCGCCATTGGAAAAGCTGTGCACTAAAATTTCCCCGCCGGCTTGCGTGTGTCGGTAGGTGATATCGAGAGCTGGAGTAAGGAGGGCGGGATAGTGCGCGCTGCGCGTGAACATGTCGACCGTGTAGCACCGGACAAGAACGATCCTAGAGCTGGGAAACAGGCGTTGGTAGGAAATTGTATATTTTGCGATGTGTTTAGCGGCTGCCGCATTCCAGGCAAACAGTAAAATCAGAGGCGACTCGGGACTGAAAGAGAATGGGGTCCAAAGGTAGGTGTTGTGGCCGATCTTCTCAAACTCCGAGAGAGGTTGGACGACCTGGGTGGGTGTTACTGAAGGCTCCATATTAGCTAGTGCTGTTGAAAAGGTGGTCTATCAGGCTTTCATCTCGAGTCTGACGCGATATATATATGTCGGTCTCTTTAGGCACTTGCCAAGCAAGGTTGTCTGTGGTAATCCTCCACGTGGAGTGGGACGCGACTGAATGTGAAGGGCAAGGCCGAGGCATTGTTTTCATTGGCTACTCGCAACCTCTCCCTAATCCGAACCACCCTGCGCAAACTTCTACAACTGAAATCAAAGAGAACTTAAACTTTTATTACCCTACGGCCGCAACGGTCGGCCAAGATTCATCCGACGGAGGTATTTCGTTCCCACAGCCACGCCGCGGTAGACGTCAGCGCTGCTCCAGCTTGCGCGGCACCTGCAGCAATGCTCGCTCCGTAGCCGCCCATAGCTGCGCTCTGAGCTGTCGCAAAAACACCCCCAGCAGGCACAAAGGAAAAGTAGGACATGATGGAAGCCGCGGTGGAGCCTATTGATCATATGAGCATCTGTACCACAAAAGTGCGTGCTTCGAGGGGTTCAGAGCGTACCCACTACGGGACCAGCTGAACTGAATCCCATTGCGCTCAGGAATGGAACTGTAGCGGCAGCTGGCGTGCAGATGATGACACCGTTCACCACATGGAAAGCTGTCTGGTATGGGTGTGCGGCGATCCAGTCCAGCACGGCTTGAGTAGCATTCATTTTCAGTTCAAATCATGCTCAGATGGCGAAGTTGAGTAGAGACCTTTGGGTGGTATGAAAGGCGAAAGACGCGGAGTAGCAGCTTCCTGAATAAATATAAGCGTGACAAGGCTGAAGGTGGGGTAGAGTGGATGATAAGTGAGGGTCGCACAAATGGCCTTATTACAGGCCAACTTATTGGTTGTCGATCCTCGATGAAGAGAACATGAACATATATACTGGAACATTTCTGAAAAGTAGCTACTCTTCAGGGGCCGCTCTCTATCTCATATAATTGCCATATACTTCCTTGCTCACACACTTTAGCGATGTGCTGGTCCGGCAAGGTCTGTAGCTTCCACAGACTGCACCAAGACGTCTAGATCTTTGGTAGCGTTGCTCGGTCTGTTCTGCTGCTCTTCATTTTGTGGTGCAATAGTGTTAGGATCCTGAGACAACGGCTCAAAATGCGCATTACCGAGCCTCGTCTTGTCAACGCGCCGCCTCCATGGTTTGTACAACAAAACACTGAGGCCCCCGAAAACCACGAATGCGCCGCAGATGGCCCCACCTTCAAACAAAAGTTAGAACTAGTGACATGTGGGTGGCCAAGGTATCTTACCAACAATATCCCAGCTATCGCCCAATCTTTCTACCCCGTCCCAGAATTTACCATCCGGCTCCGCAACATTCAAGATCAAATTTAAGAACTGCACAGTTCCTATGATGGTTGCCACAATGACAGTGATAACTGTAAGCACGATGCTATAATAGCAAATAGCAATCGGATCTCTTGCCAGCTGAGTGCTGGTGTACAGACTCATCATCAGCGCGCCGTCTGTTGTATCGAGGAGGCACATTCCCGCCGTAAAGAGAAGTGGGAATATGAGAATCAGCCAGATTGATGTCCCCTTGGTCGCCTGGATGGATGATATGCCAAGAATAGCAATTTCAGACGAGGTGTCGAAGCCCAGCCCGAAAAGAACGCCTAGTGGGTACATCTTCCACGGTCGGTCGACGAGTTTGAACAGCTTCTGTAAGATTGGGAAAAGGCAACCGCCGCCTTGAATTTTGAACTCTTCATGCTCTTGGCCTGGCTCAGAAGCGAGGATTTTGCGCATCTGAACAAGCAGCTTGTATAAGATGTAGATGTTCATGATTCCCAAGAGTAGCAAGAATGCAGCGGAAACAGAGGTGCCAATAATGCCGCCGATGCGTTCGAAGCTATCGAATTTCGAAGAAACAGCGGCTGCTGTGCCAGCAACAACGAGTGAAGTGACTATCACGATTGTGCTGTGGCCGAGCGAGAAGAACATACCTACTGTCACAGGTCGCTGGCCTGCGGCGATGAGTCGTCTGGTCATGAGATCGATGGCAGATATGTGATCTGCGTCCAGCGCATGACGGAGTCCAAGAGTGTAGGAAAGTATTGCTGTTGATACCAGTGGCGTGTTAAAGTGCTGCAGCGATATTAGCATCGTACTTAAATCAGTTAAGTGAACGAGCGTGAGCATACAAGGACGACGCCAACGGCAGCCCAGACGATCAAGTTGACAATGATAAGCGTTACAATGATGGCAATAGCCGGGAATGGAAGTTTGCTTATGTATGGCACACGAGAGTGGTATTCTGAAGCTTTCTTGGAGACGTTACTGAAGAGTGATGGTTTGGATGCCGCATCCTCATGGTAGCGAGATGGGGTAGGGGAGTTGGCCATTTTGGTTGTCCACACCACGACCAGCAGAACACCGCCGCTGAAAGATAATATTGAGAATGCAGGAGTAGAAAAATAAACCTCGCGTTCGTAGTCGAGGTTCAGATGTTCTGCGGCGCTACCGAGGCCGAGCGAATGGCGCGTAGTGGGGCTTGCAGCTGTCATATCGCGCCGCGGGGCAGCTAAGAGTTGTGATGTCGAGATCTTATCGAGTCATCCGCTTAATTCAACTTCTTTTATCTGTCCTTGAGCAAGTTTTCGGCAGAACAAAATAGCTCTTGCACAACAGCACAGCAGCTATAGCGTTGAATTCTATTGGAGCTTGCGAAAGCAAAGAGAAGCATTGGTACCTCCAAAACCGAAGCTGTTCGACATAGCTACATTGACTTCTTGTTGCTGCGCTTCGTTTGCAACATAATTACAATTGAAGTCTTCTGCCGGATCTCCTGCAGTGCGCAAATTTAAAGTCGGCGGAATTGTGTTCTACAGTTGTTAATACGATTCAGATCCGGGTCTCGGAAAGCTTACACTGTGCAAACTCAGGATGGTGAAGATTGCCTCCACACTTCCAGCGGCTCCAAGTAGATGCCCAATAGCACCCTTCGTACTGCTGACATTGATCTCACTAGCGTGCGTCTTTCCACTTTCACCAAGCAACAGGTCCTTGATCGCTCTGTTCTCCGCTGCATCACCCAAGGGTGTGCTCGTAGCATGTGCATTGATGTAGTCAACTGCGTCTGGTTTTATGCCAGCGTGCTTCAACGCCTTTTTCATCGCGACACGTGGGCCTTGACCATCTTCACGAGGAGCAGTCATGTGGTATGCATCGCTTGATAGACCATAGCCAGCGATTTCAGCGTAAATATGTGCTCCCCGAGCTTTAGCGTGCTCGAATTCCTTTTGTCATCAGTAACACTCGACTACAAGAGCACAGACACGTACCTCGAGAATGACAACCCCAGCGCCTTCTCCGATTACGAACCCATCTCGGTCTCTGTCAAAAGGCCGACTGGCCTCAGTGGGCCGGTCATTGAATTCGGTAGCCAAGCTCCTTGCTCTTGCAAATCCTGAGATGGCAAGAGGATGTATGCAGGACTCTGCACCGCCAGCAACCATAACATTAGCGTCGCCGAGCTGGATCATACGTGACGCATCGCCAATACTGTGAGCGCCTGTTGTGCAAGCTGTTGTGGCTGCGTGGTTTGGACCCTGCAGATGTCAGAATGGTTGAGTGGGACAGCAACGCAGATTTTACCTTGAAGCCGTAACGCATCGAGATATGGCCTGCCGCAAGGTTGATGAGCAAACGGGGGACAAAGAGAGGAGACACTTTCCGGTGACCCTTGGACTGGTCAGCAAGGGAGTTTATGCTCACGACTGAGTTGACCTTACGCCTTTATCGAATGCTATTGCTGTGTCATACGCGTCGTCTAAACTTCCAATGCCGGAACCTATATAGACACCCTAGATGCGTTAAAGACAGAACCGCATGGACACGAGAGACGACATACGGTGTTCTCGAGATCTTCCTCCGTCTTGGGTACCCATCCAGAATCAGTCAAGGCTTCTTCAGATGCCGCCATAGCATACTGCGCGAATCTTGCCATCCGGCGTTCATCCTGAAGAGGTTAGTGCTAGTTGCCAGAAAAGAAAGCCAGAGATCAAAGCGTACGCCAGCGCCCAAGTACTCCTTTGCGTCCCACCTTCCATCTTCTCTCGGGCCCTCAGGTACTATAGCAGCAACTTGGCTCGGTAGCACGGCAAACTGTAGACTTCTTTCCTTGGTAGATGTGATGCCGCAGTGGCCCTCTATCAAACGTTGCCATGTTCGTCGAACGCCTGGATTTTTGCCCGTCAATTTTGCATTAGCAGCACGGAGTGAACAGTATACCTATTCCAAGGGGCGTGACAAGCCCTAAGCCTGTGACCACTACCCTTCGCATTGCATGTTTTGATGGTTTTCGATGAAGGGGAGTTTCGAGAATTGGGTGGAGAAGAAGCTCGTGCCACACTTCAGCATGTCAGCCACTAATGTGGCGCGTGCAGGGGTTCGTGCTTTGCAGACGTTCACTTCGCATCATTATGTTGTAGTTCGATGTGTTCACGCAGCTGCAAAATCGGATGGGAACAATCTACGCTGTGATCCTGATGACGGCACGTCCAACAAGTTTACCTGCATTCATCTCATCGCAGAACCGATTGATGTCCTCCAGCCCACCATGCGTTAGAATGGGGCGTACAAGACCCCGTGCAGTGAAATCTAAAGCTTCGTCGCATTCTTTCAGCGTCCCAACCACACTCCCCACTACGTTCAACTTCTTCATGCACATCGTGATAGGATGCGCACCAGCAATGACTGTCGAGTCCTTGGGCAGCCCAACACACACCATGGTGCCTCCAGGGCGCAGAAGAGCGGGTGCTTGCTCATAGCCTGCCTTGGTCGCAGAGAACACGATCACACCATGAGCACCGTACAATGTGATTTTCGTGACCTCAGCGGGGATATCGCTTGTAGTCGTAAAGTCGATGAAGGCTTCGGCACCAAGCTTCATGCAAAGCTCTCGTTTTGCTTCACCACCGTCAATGGCAATGACACGCATGCCCATCGCCTTCGCATACTGGATGCCGAAGTGGCCGAGCCTAACACATATTAGCAGCGGCCCCAACTTCTCTCGAGGTGACTTACCCTCCACCAGCCCCAGGAATGACGATCCATCCACCCGGCTTGACACTACTCCTCTTACAAGCCACATACGCCGTCAATCCACCACACATGATTGGCCCCGCCTCCTCATCCTTCACGCCGTCCGGAATCCTCGTCGCATATCTCCCGTCCGTAAGTGCATACTCCTGGAACGTGCCTGCGATTGTAAAGCCTGAATTGAGTTGTTTCGGACAGTGGCATTCGTCGACTCCGTTGGTGCAGAACTCGCATCGCCCGCATACACTTGCAATCCACTTGATGCCGGCCCGATTACCGACCTGCCAGCGGTCCTGCATGTTGGAACCGACAGCGACAACGACACCGGCACCCTCGTGGCCAGCAATGCCGTTAGTGGAGGGCTGCATGCCGAAGGCCCATTCGTCATGAAGAAGTGACTTATCGGAAGCGCACAGACCGGAGTAATGGATCTTTACTAGAATTTGGTCTGGGCCGGGATGCTGCAAGGGCATCTCTTGTACTGACACTGTGGCAGAGTCGCCAGAGCCTTGTTTCACGGCTGCTTTATAGGTTTTGGGGAGGTCCATGTTGGCCGTACTGAGCTTGATTCGATGAAGTGATATGGGATGCGAATTCCTGGGCAATAGGACAGAGATGACTGAACGGAACAAGACATATGCAGTGACTTAAGTATTCCATCGGCGCTCTGTGCTTATGTGCGGGGTCGGTCTTGAGGATGGTCTGATGTTACGAGTCGCTGTCACAAGCGCGCGGAGGCGTCAGCAGAACATCTACTCTCTCTCCCTGTATCTCGTCAGAAGCTCAAACCCCTATGATGACCTTACGACAGTATTACCAGCCGCGTCTGTGATACATCAAGCGGTACCTGTTGTGAAGTCTACCGATTCTTTCTGTGGGATCCGAGGAAGATTGCATGAGGCAGGGGGCATGCGGTTGTGGCGTTGAGGGGTGCTGGGTTGTTCAATGCAGGCCAAGAACGGATAGCACAACGCGGGGTAAAGGTCTATTATCCAATGCCTTCCAAGTTTGGTCTTTGCCGACAACATCAGAAGAGACCGAGCATTATCTTGTACGCTCAGTTCGAGCGGTGCAAGTTACTTGTCTTTTAGCTACTGCAGGTGCATCTGCACTGTGAACAACGGATTCCACTGTGAAGATGGAGTAACGATGAGAGAGTACGGCATCAACTACCGCCAATTTATTGTTTTACATGATCATCTAATCTCACCTTGTATCTTTGATCGAGGGGTTGAACCTCAGCTCTTATCATCAGAGCGTATCATGTCGTACAGCTTTCTTTCAAGCATATGCCGAAAACTGACGCCGGACCATGCAATTGTTCTTTGTACCCAAAACGCCGCGCTCAAATGCAATTTCAAATCACCAGGCGGTGATGTCGTCAACCTCGGCTTCGCCAAAGGTGCTGGTCTTAGTGGCCTCCATGCCGGACTCACTTGAGATGATGTCAGGATTGGGCGTCCTGTTCATGATGTCTGGAAGATACTGGTTCAAAAATCCCAAAAGATGGCGATTGACCTGGTCAAATTCCAGAAGAAACGCATCATGACCGTCAGGAGAATCAATGGTCTTCAAAGATGCGTTAGGAATAAACGCAGCGAGCTCTTGCTGCTCAGCGTATGTGAATAGGCCGTCAGACTGAATGCCGAGCACCAGTGTGGGCTGCTCGATCAATGACAGTGCATGATGTAAGGCCGAGACAGGGTCAAGGGTTTGTTCGTCTTCGCCTTCAGGGTAACGGTGGCGTGAAACGTCGTGGGTATCGAGCTTGCGGGTGATGGCAATGTAGCAGTTCGCATCGAAGCGCTTAATGAACTTCTCGCCCTGGTAGCGCAGGTAGGACTGCGCAGAGAAGTAGTGTTGGGCCAAGGGCTTGGACTTTGCGCTCGCGGTCGAGTCGGTACGGCGAAGGGGCGGCGTCGAGGGATTGGAGGCGTCGTGGAACTCGAGATCGACTGTCTTCGCTGCAGTGTGCAGTGCAGCACTGCTGTTCGTGCGCGAGGCAGAGGAGCGCGGGGACCCGGCGTTCTTGTGGCCGTGGTTGTGGATGGCCCAGTGCTCGTTTGAGGGCGTCGTCGGTCGCGGCACCGTGTTGATGCTCTGCTTCTTGGACAGATCTGGCGTATTGCGGCCGAAGCGCGATTCGAACGAATCGCGGCTGCGGTAGGTCAGCAGCGCCGACATGCGCGCTGCGCCGAGACCAGTGGACGGCGGGTCCTCGAAAGTGTAGTAGCCGTCGTCGTACTTGGGGTCACTGTAGATGCTCTGGCGCTGCGCCTCGCCCCAGCTGATACCCCAGGCGCTGTAGCGGGCAGAGGTGGCAATGGGGATGATGTTGCGCACGTAGTCCTTGCCGAAATAGGCAAACTCGAGGACGAGCATGCCGCCCATGGAGCCGCCAATGACGGCTGCGATCTGCTTGACGCCGAGGTCATCGAGGACCAGTCTGAAGATGCTGTGCGGGGTGAGCAGGGGTTCAGCGCGCTCGAGGGGGCACTGTGCTCACTTGACGTCGTCGCGCACCGTCGTCAACGGGAACTCGGGCCCGTAGCGCTCGTTCGCGGCGTCGCCGTGTCGCGCTGTCACGGGGCTGGAGCTGCCGTATGGACTGCCCAAGCTGTTCATGCACACGACGAAGAAGCGCGACGTGTCGAAAGCCTTGCCCGGTCCGCCCAGCAGCGGGCCCCACCAGTCGCCGACGTCAGCGCTTCCCGTCAGCGCATGGCATATGACCATGGCATTGTCGCCGGCGGGCGACAAGGTGCCATATGTCTTGTACGCCACCGATACATTGTGGAGGACGACGCCCGATTCGAGCTCGAACTCGGGGATGACGGCGAAGGTCTGGTCAGGAATCAATCCTGAGTAAGGGTTCTCGGGCTGGGCTGTGACTCTCTCTGAGTGGCTGTTAGCTCTTGTCATTGATGCAACCAGTTGTGGTGCATCATGTTGGCTGTCTGCTGTTCGCGCGGGGGGGGGGGGCGCGGCTTGAAGTGTCGTACTGTATTTGTTTGTGCCATTGGTGGAGGCGCCCACATCGGCTGAGGTGGCCATGTTTGATATATGCTATGAATATGGTAGAAACGATGCGTGGCACTGCCACTCCAACTTTCTGGACATATTGCGGGGAGTCATCTTTTTCTGGGCCCCACACCCATGCGGCATGCAGTTCAGCCGCTAGAGACGTGGGGTTGCCGCCGTAGCGGAGCACGTCATCGCGCCTGTGCGCCGTCCGCTCGCTGATTCGACGACCGGCGCCGCCTATCCAACAAGGAGCCTATAACGCTCTCTCAACACCCTCATGTCCTCTCGAGCCTTGGGCTTAGAGTCTTTCCCTGCTAATACACTCCAGGTTGCCACCTCACAAAGCCTTCAGTCCCCAACCGCCACACCATCTGTGAGCCCTGCAACCTTGTCACTACCAACCAGCGGGAGTCCCTTTTTTCACCCAGTCGAGTTTGACGAAGTCAGTCGATATCCTGTCGTGGCATAGAGCAATCATGTGGAGGGTTTCGAGTTTACATCATCATGACTTTTCTACTGGCTATCTAGGCTACTGCCGACCCGCCCAAGTATGGTTTTAAGGGTATAATACAAGAAGTTGAGTTTCGTTAGACTTTCCCCATGGTCTTCACCCCTTGCATATGTACACGTCCCTATGATCAATCACATCTCATTAGCCCAGCCGGTTCTTTTTTATTTCTTCCGCTCAACGTTTTGATATACTAATGTCCTACCGCCTGTCCCTCTCTCGTTCCACTCGCTCCATTTCCCTCTCTACATCACCTTCGGTCCTGACGCCACCCCTCCTTGCCTTCCCTGCATTCTTCCTTAGACCGGCAGTGAAGAGATTGGCAATACTGTTATCACCACCAGCGCCCGACTTCCTACGTTTGTCGCGGTGCGAGGCCGGTCCGGTAGGTGCTTTGACTTCGCTCTTGCTAGGACCACGTGGGGCATCGTCCATGTCCACTTCGTCTTCACGCGGACGTTTCGAGGACAGCGAGCTCCGGGATGATGAGGAGTGCATGCGCCAGTGCAAGGACTTACTGAGGACGTCGCGTTGATCGCGGTCTACGCGATCGCGACTGTTGCGCTCACGAGCGTTCTTCTCACGCTCAGCGGCGTAGTGATCTTGTGACGTGGACTCGGCGGGCGTTGCTGGAGTGGATGGGAGGGAAGACGCGCTGCTTTTCCTGCGGTGCTTTTCCTTTTCACGATCTGCAGCAGGACCTTTAGGTGGCTGGAAACCACGTGGTCCCGTGGGAGGTTGAGGTGGCGGCATGACGTTTGGCTTCGAACGTCCTGCACCTTTGATAGAGAACGTGTTCGCCGAGGGACCGGTCGGTGCGTTCGGAGGAGGCGAGGCGGCACGCTTCTGCATCATCTTGCCAACCACATCATCCTCTGCTGGACGGTGAACCTTCGAATCACGGTCGTTGTGGCTACGATCGTCACGATCTCGATCGTCTCTGTCTCTATCTTCCCGGTCGCGATCCTTGCGACTCTTTCGAGTTGAGCGATACCTATCATCGTCGTAATTGCGCTCCTCCTCCTCGGCGTCACGGTCACGGCGGCGCCTTCTCTCTCGGTCTTTCTCTCTTGAACGGTCCTTCTCGCGGTCATAATCGTAATCTTTCTCTCGATCCTTGCGGTCGCGTCTATCCCGTTCACGATCTCTGTCGCGCGACCTGTCACGGTGCTTGTCTTTGTCGCTCCTATGCTTTCGTCTCGAGCTGGACTCTGACTCTCGGTCGCCGTTCATATGTGCTTCTTCGTCATACTTGCTTTCGTCGGCGGGGGATCGCGAGCGGTGACGGCGGCGGTGTTCTTTGCTACGGTCTCGGTGTGAACGCGAAGAACGTTGCTTTTCTTTATCACGGCGACTGGAGCGGTACTTCGAATCAGCTGAGGCACTACGTGTCCTGTCACCTCGGCTCCCTCTGTCGTCACGATGTCGGTCATCACGCTCGTCCTCACGATCATCATGTCGTGAAGAGCGATGGCTTCGGCGATCCTTGCGGCGTTCGTGGTCATCGTCGCCTTGTGGTGTTACCGAGCGTCCTCTGCCTTCTCGTCTTGATTCGCGGTCTGCTGAGCGCGAACGCTCCCGATCATCAGCGTTCTCTTCATCCCTCGCTTGAGATTTTGATCGAGAACGTGTCGCTGACTTGTCTCTGGTGCGGAGGGTCTCGTCCCTCAGAGGGGAACGACTGTGCGCTGTCAGATTTTGGTCGTCAACAATGGTACGCTTTCCACTTACGATCGGGCTTTGCGCTGTGGGCTGCGGGCACCTGTACTTTGTGCAGGTGTCACACTTTTGGGTGGTGGTTGGTATCGCACATTGTTCATGCGGCTCGAGAAACCAGTATTTGGTCTTCCCTCGCGCATCGCACGCGGACCCGTGGGTGCACCTTCCACACCACGTCCCTGCGGCTCGCCTGTCAATACGGTAGCAGCGCCATATGCGGCGTTGAAGCCACCGCGTGGACCAAATTTGTTGTTCTGGTGGTACCCCATGTTCATGCTGGGATCGAAAGGCGCATTCATTTGCATCTGATTGGGGAATTGATTCGGCATGCCGTTAGCAAAACCCATGTTGGGCTGCATGCCACTGCCCATCATCGATTGATCGTAACCTTGCATGCCACCGTCTTCGGTATTGACGGTCTGTATCTGATTCAGACCGTTGGACTGCGTGGGAACACTTTGGTCTCCTGTTGCGGTCGACCCCTTCGCATCCTCGGAGCCATTGATCGTGGTATCGGCTGCAGGAGCAGTGCTCTGCGCGCTGCCATGGGCGTCATTACCTTCTTCAGTGGGCTTGATAGCAGCGTCCTGCTCGCCCTCTGGCTTTGAGTCGGCGGCTGCATCAGGAGATGCATCAGGTGACTCACCGTCACGCTGTTGAGTTTGAATATCGTCAGTTGCTGGCGTCAAGAGGTTTAGTGCCAAGGACCGCTGTCCTGGCGAAGGCTTATGAAATCGACGTACATTTCGCGCAGGTCCACTGCGGCTTCCAGGGCGACTGTTGGTGTTCTGTTGTCCACCAGGCCCAGAGATGGAGCCTCCCTGGCTGCCATTTCTATTGTTCTGCTGAGGCAGAGCTCCTCCTTGATCGGCAGGAAAACGATTCTGGTTCTGGTTTTGGAAATTGTTCTTGGGGAATTGGTTCATCATCTCGGGATATGCGCCAGATTGATTATATCCACCCATCTGGTTGAACCCGTTGAAGTTTCCATAACCTCCACCCATGCCATTCCACCCATTGCCGTAGCCGCCACCGAAGTTCATCATATTCATGGCAGACATGTCATTCATCATGCCCATGTTTCCACCAAAGTTGTTGTACATGCCATTCATGTTGTAATCTGAGGCGCTGTTAGTTCTCAATTGTTGAGTGTTGTGGAGTAGAGACATACCCATAGGATTCATATTGTTCCAACCAGCGTTGCCCATCATATTCGGCATGCCATTGAAGCCCATGCCATTCTGGAAACCGAAGCCCATTTGACCCTGCATGCCGTTCACCATGGAGTTGTTGCTCATCATGTTTGCGGTGCCATCAGTCTTGTCCTGCTCATTTGAGGACGCGTTGGCAGCTGATGGCTCTACGCTCTGTGTCGCGGTTTGGGACACCAGACTTCCGCGTCGGTTTGCACCATCGTTGCCAGGTGCTGTTGAGCCCTGCTCAATATTAGCAAAAGCACAAGATGAATGAGGCACACTGCAGCCACCGGCACGTGCAAGATCGATAATTTTCATTTGTGTTTAGCCATTCAGACTCCCCTGCTGTTCTTTGTTTGTTCTTACGGAAAGTGCACACGGAATTGCGTGTAACTGATGGAAGTATAAGAGGACCTACCTCGTTTGGCGGTGCGGAAGCCGAGACCGTCCGCGGCTGACCTTCTCCAGCATCTGCAGCAGCTGCTACAGGCTCAGCCAGTACGTCACCAGTGGCCGGCACGTCCTCAACACTATCGATCGGCTTGTCTGCACCCTCTACCTCAGACGGCACTTCTGTCGCAGCAGGTGTAATCTCCGGAGCGGGGGTAGCGGCCTGCGCGGCTGCCTTGGCATCCTCTTTCTTCTTCTGCTTCTGCAGCCATACACGCATGGTATTGCGTAGAGATTTGTTCGGCGCGCACGACTCAGCCTCGAGCGGAGAGTGATCGCATGATGGACAGGTTGTGGGAAATGACAGCTTCGCTTGGCCTGGCGAGGGATCAGCTTCTGAATCGCGAGTTATAGTCCTGTACGTACATGCTTTGCAAATGGCCTTGTTGCAGCACAGCAGCTTATACGAGTCGATAGCAAGCTCGCTGCACAGAGCGCAGAAGAACGACTTGGGAAAGGCACTCTTAGGCAAGGAGCTATTGAGGTCAGCTTGTGATTAGTATGTGCAAGTTCAGTCACACATACAGCGCAAGCTCCTTGAGCTCGTCGGCGAGCGGCGCTGCCTTTGGGTCGGTCGCCATGGCGAGGTCGTGCGTGGGAGCTCCAAGCCGTGGCAGGCTACAGTGGGAGCGTTCCGGGACTGAGCTTGCTGCAGGTGCAGCTATTCCATCTGGGCGCAAGGTGAAGCAGGAGTAGGGACTGTGATCAGGTCGCCGAGTGCTGTAACAATGGGAGCTCGGTTGCGGTTGTCGCAACCGCCTTGACGGGACGCTGAACAGATGTTACGGACGGAAATTTAGAAGGCGCGAGCACGGACGGGCCGTTCTCCATGCACCCAGGACGTCACGTGGGGACGCGTTTGCGCCTTTCTCCTCTCAGGCGGCTATGCCGCTTTGAACGTCGTTGTTGTGTTCGACTCGTTCCAACCAGCTGATGCCCTGGTCCCCCTAATATTCTATCTTTATTCCACGTGCGCATTTGCTTCTCCCTGATAGAGATGCCCGTTGAGTTGGAAAGCGGCTAAGCGGTTGTGGCTTAGGCTAGCCAGTGGAGTTCTTGTCATCGTCATCAACCGAGCTGCGAATACCAGGGTTCTTCACGAGTAGATGGTCTGCCTTACAACCCGGCTCCCTCTTGCTCCTCCGTTCCCGTCGCTGCCATGATACTCAATCAGATATCGTATCTTGACTGCATCGCCTTTCTAGTCTTCTTGGCTCCTCAATTGCTGATACAAACCGGCCTCGTTCCTGTTCTGAAATGGCTAATCCCGGCGCTGCCATATATAGGTAGGCATGTCAATGCAAACTATTCGTATGCTGATGTTAACAGTATATCAAGTTGGTGTCATTCCATTTCAGTTCGTACGCGAACGGTATTTTGTCCCGTATGACAAGCGCAGTCCCTTTGTGAAGAAAGCAACGCCGTTTCAAGACTTCGTCATTAGATGTGTACGCTATGCATTTGCAAATATGCCTGCCTTTATCGGCCGTGTGTTTTTCTCCAAAGGTGTTTCGCTTCCCTTTCTGCGCTTTCGCATGTTGCGGCACGGTGTTGTGACGAGTCCAATCAGGTGGACCGAAGTCAAGAGGGTGCGTATTGCCGCACAGCGTCACCAAATAGATTTAACGGTCACAGTCTGACTTCAGAGGTGTTCTGATCAAGCACAACCAGCAAGAGCAACCTGACATCATTATCTACTATGCTCATGGTGGCGGTTTCTCTATGGGGAGCTCCTACTTCTACATGGAATTCCTGCTTGCATGGGTCGCACTGCTCAAAGCTGCTGGGTACAGAAACCCTACTCTCTTTGCGCTGGAATACACGCTTGTGCCCGATGCCACCTATCCTACCCAGCTCCATGAGACCTTGGCAGGATACCAATACGTGCTATCACTCGCCCAATCTTCGACTAAGGTAGTTGTCGGTGGCGACTCTGCTGGGGCATCTCTCATGTTGAGTTTCCTGCTTTACTTGACCGAGCACGCGGAATTGAGGCACCAGCGGCCAGGACTGGCAGTCATGGTCAGCCCGTGGGTCACTATTGTCTCGAAGAACAACCGCAATACCTCCTCGGATTTTCTCAATGATAAATCTCTAGAACAATATGGTCGTCAGTACATTGGCAAAAAAGCGACTGTTTCTGACCCATTGGTTTCGCCCGGTCATTGCAAGGATACCAAGAAGTGGATCGATGCATCGCCCGAGAAGGGATGGTACTTTCTCTACGGAAGCGAAGAAGTGCTTGGGCCCGAGACGAGAGAGCTCATCAGCCTTCTCAAAAGCACTGGCACGCACGTAGACGTGTGGGAAGAGCAAGGCGGTATCCACGCATGGCCCGTAGCAAGTCTATATCTGGGCGAAAGTCGAGACGAACGACTCGGAGGATTACAAAGCATAGTCGGCGCTATCAAAGACAGGATACGTTGAGGGATCTTCCAACCGCTTCAGGTGTACGAATAGCAGTCACCTTCTGTAAAATTGTAGTGGCAACTCAAACCCTAGCTCACGAGCAGCTTGTTGCAGCCGCGCAATCCTCCTTGTTTCCTCCAAAACCCACTGCTGATCAATCGCCGGCGCATTGGCATTCTGCAAAGACAAGGCCTCTTCGGAGAGAGGCGTCGAAGTGCCAGTACATCTGTTATGTAGGAAGTCAGCAACTGAGGTACGTTCAAGGCCGACGCCCTTACGTAGTGGGTGTTGCATTGCCACTTATGGACATTGAAGATGCACTAGAAGGTTGCTCGGATGCTTGCTTCGACGACATTGAGCCTAAATTGGATGGCAAATAGACTGAAAGGCTCAAAGTACTCTGTAGAGTCGAGCAGCTTCCAGGACACAGTAATAAATATATGCTCTCCACAGCTTCGTGCCACCTGACTTCATCAGTCCCCGCCGGGCAATCGATCTCTAACGTATATCCCCCCAATCATACCTCCTCCAACCTTCCATCAAATATACAAACATAAATCCAGCCATCTCAACTAGGTTAACATGAGCCAAAGGTGGCTTAGCGACGGTAGTCTAGCGCACCCCTGCGCTCTTGGCTGCATTTCGGCTTTTACCTGCAGCTTGTAGGCAGCCTGCAGGCAACTTGCAGGCGCCAAAGTGGGTCATTGTCCTGCCGGCGTTCGTCAGGTGCCGGCAGCTGACAGCGGTCACGGTCGTTGGATGAGGTGTATGGGCCTGTCAGGTACGTTGGCACAATTTTGTTGAGCGTAACGACCGTGGATCTATGACGCTGCACGCTCACGCGCACAGCAGAGGTACGAGACGGCTGTGCTGGGTCCTGGGGGGTTGTGAGTGTCGGAGTGGCTTTTTGGATGCTGTGCTACTGGCAGATATCGTGGATAGTCGCAACGAGAGGCTATGATGGCGTTCAACAATGATCATTGAACCTTGGTAAGCATCACTTCTGACAACCTAGAACGTGGCTTTACTACTCCTATAAGGGTGACGATAATTAGTGCATTGGAATCAATGCTACCATAATGTAACTTCATCGGGCCTTGAGCATCTGCTCATCGCTGCAACGTGAACGACGGTCACGTGTCGCAATAACTATCAAGCAGCAACAGCCTGATGTCAATGGGCACACTAACTTGCAAGCAGGTAACGAGGGCAGGGGCTGGACGTCTATGTCTTGTCCAGGCTGGTGTTTGCACCTACGATATATTTTAAGCTATGCACAAAGGATGGGCGGCAAAAGAGGACAGAGCCCGGACTCAATCTTGGAATGCTGTCAATCAATCCGAAGTGTTGTCAAAATGATCCACGCCGCCGAGCGGATCGTTGATGGGCATATCAAGGTGCACTGAGCTTGTTATACCGCCCGTTACGATCACGACAAGTCAAATCATACTGATCAAGAATACCCCATTCTTTTTAAGAAATCGTACAGCATTATTACTTGGCAATATATCAACTGAGCGTCTCCCAATCATCATGCACAACATGAACCTCATTCGAAACCCCAATCTTCCCCAGCTCATGCGACCTCAACCTCGAGTGGCTCTCCGACCCGTGACTCCTTGACTTGTAGCGCTGTGATGACGCATATGGCAGTGACTCGTCTCTTTCGCCCTTGACCCACTTCAGAAACCTCGGAAAGGACGTAAAACATCCACACATAATCACCATTGCAATCTCGACGGATCCGCACAAGCCGACAAGCGCGAGCCAGTAGCTTTTATCGTCACTATTTGCTTCCCGGTAGGAGTAGTAGAGTCGCAATGCTGAGGCACCGCAGGCACTGCGCGTGTTAGCATTTAGCTTGATGCATAAGAGATTGAGATGCATACATAAGACCGGTTGCGAAAACCGCACAGACCGCGGCCTTTTTCTTTCTGTCCATCTGCAGACTTGCTATACCGATTACTGGAAGTAACAATACAGCGATATCACTGATCAGGTTGATCGTCCCAGAGATGTAGCCGGCAGCAGAGTTGTGGCATTTTCCGGGAAGAAGCGGGTCCCAGGCCTGCGTTGTGAGTGAGCACAAAACGTTCTACGATAGAAGAGCTAGTTCATACCTTGCGGACGGGCGTACACGAGAAGACAAGCACCATCAGCGTGCTGACGTACGCGCAGGTTACAAGTACAATGAGCAGCCAACTGGCCCAGAAGACGGACACTTTTCGCTGCTGGGTGATTTCGAAGATGTGCTTGATCTGCAGGAGAATGCTAAGTTTTGCAGCGTAGAGCGCCAGGCAATATATTATCTGGACGGCATAGACGTACTGGGTTTTGTTAGATCTCGGGTACGCATGTAAAGAGGGAAACTAGACGTACGCGAAGCGCAATAAAGAGGTCGCCAACAGTGACATTCCATTGGTGTTTGGAGCCGCCATACCCATAGGCCTTGAGTTGCAGACCGACTATAGGAACGAATAAAACCTGCTTCGTCAGTCTAAAGTTGACGACTCGATGGCAATAGGATCAATTACCGCTGAGGCAATTACCAGTGCTGCATTCGTGTTAGTAGCGCGTTTATACTGACATTGCTGTTGACACTCACCATCTTCCAAAGTGAAAAACCTCTTAACGATTCTGGTCCTGGTAAAGATGCGCAGAGCAACGCACGCTGTGACCAAGACGCTGCATGCAACCAGAATACCCAGAGAGATGGACCAGAGCGATGGCGCATCCGGATCGAGAGGCAGCTCACCAGCTGGAGGTGACAGAGCCGGACATGCTAGATCGATGGTGATTGTGTTATTGGAGCATTTGAAAAGCAGTACCAGAAGCTCTGATGGCGTCATGATGTTACGGTGTCAGTGGCAAGTCGTAGAGCACGACAAAGCAATACTACCACGAGGCAGAGATGGTGAAACATGCTGAAGTTTATCAAATAAGTCATGCAAAGGCTCGGATTGAACAAAGGCGGAGACCCCGATGGTCACATGTGGCCGTTTGTAGGCTATGGCCATGGAGTCCTTTGACCCGTCGGTTGTGGCAGTGGCTAGCGTGAAGGTGACACTGCACAAAGAATGAGAGCTGCTATAATAGCAATGAGAAAGAGTAACGGCACTCAGATTAGCGCAACTTAATGAACGATCTGGTAGGGAAATCCATTGCAGAAAGAAAGTAAAACGCTGATGTTGCAGCCATTTCAGCTTGAGGCGCACCTGGAATGGACATTTCAACCTACGCATTCAATATACCCGACCAACATGTTGAGGGAACAGGCAGTCTCAAACACGTGAGGTAATCTACTCGATCGCCAATGTCAGATCGGAGTCGGAGAATTATTGAGGTCGCCAGATGCTAGTCTTTTGAAGGTCATCCCTTTCTCAGGGGCGGCGCTAGTGGAAGCCAGAAAGCCTCGACACACTTCCATCGGCGAGCTGAGCCATGCTTTGGCTTCAAGTGAATACGTTTGTGAGAATGGAAGGATATTGAACTTGGGACAGTGCATGTGCCCGCAGTTCGGTAGTAACTGTGTATCATATTTTTTTTGATTGGTTCTTGTAGCGTGAGAGGTAGACTCAGCGCCTATGGTTAACGAACTCTCTCTGCTCACCTCCCAGCCTCGAAGCAACAACGCAGGCTTCCCTTATTGCTGTCGCGACTGCGTTTCTCACACCATCCTTCTCCAAGGACATCAGCCCGCCAATCGTGCAACCGCCAGGCGTTGAAACTTTGTCCTTCAGCACGGCAGGGTGCTCGCCATTCAGCACCAGGCCTGTAGTTCCGCGCATTGTCTGTGCAGCCATCTCGTATGCCTGCGCACGCGGCATACCCATAGCAACCGCGCCATCGGCAGCGGCCTCGAGGATGAGTGCGAAGAAGGCAGGCCCGGAGCCGCAAAGCGCTGTTGCGATGTCCATGTTTGCAGGAGGAAGTGTTGTGACGCGGCCGATGGAGCTAAAGACAAATTCGACAAGCTTGTACTGTGCCTCTGATAGTGGAGGGTCGCTGGTCTCAATGACGCTCATGGACTCGCCGACGAAGGATGCTGTGTTAGGCATGACGCGGACTACTCTGCACGCATCCTCAACCTTGTCTGCGCCCTCAGGGTAGAGGAATTCGGAAATCTGCTTTTGTGTGACACCAGCCAGGATGCTGACAATGACCTTGCCCTTCAGCGCATCGCGCATGCCCTCCTCACCAAGGATTGTCTTGAAGCCGTATGGTTTGCAGGACAGCAGAATAATGTCCGCCTGCTGGACACCCTTCAGGTTCTCGTTGGTAAGGGTCTGTAGGTCAAAGTTGTAGTGGCCGAGGGCCTTCTTAACGTTCTCTTCCGCGGGCTTCCACGTGTCGCACGCAACGAATCTGGACACGTTCGGTGTGTCCTTGGGGGCAGAGGAAGGATCGATGGCTGCAGCAGTTTTGGCTTTGGCGAGCGAGGCCATGACGCCGCCCATGATGGCGATACCCATGGTGCCTGTTGCGGGATTCAGCCCTGTCCAGACATGGAAGAGGAAACAGATGCAAACTATGAAACAGTCTGCAGTGTCGCAAGCAGCTGCACGCAGCCCCTCCTTTCCTGAGCACCTTGAGGGTGCTCATCGTGGGGGTTTACAAGTGCAATTGGGAGGTGTGTGCGTACCAGAACCAAGGACGGTCAGCGTAAGGGGCTTAGAATCTTGAGAAGCCATTGTATGTGTATTCGCGGCGACAGTACGCAGAATGAGTTTCTGGGTAAGTATTCGCTAAGTGACTGCAGGTGAAATGCCAAAAGAAATCGTGGGGCCAGCGACGTCGGCGCGTGAGCTACCCCACGCCAAAAGACGCGCCGATGATATGCGGTCAGCCTTGCGCCCAGCGGCTCCACCGTAGCTTTCTCGTTACCAATCCGCGCCTTCACCGAACAAATCCACGCCGTCCACGCATAACCACGGCACTCGACTCTCACGCCGCGGCGTCCAGCTACCCCGGGCTCACGCTACTCCCAGGCACCGTCACACGCACCGCGCGCCATGGCAGACCCGTTCGAGGTGCGCCAGCGGTTCACGACGCTGCTGTCGCATCTGAGCGCGTCGCATACGTCGATCCAAAAAGCCGCCGTTTATGCGCTTAAGAATCGTGACATGGACGAGGACCTGCACTCGTGCATTCTCGAGCAGCTGGACCGCACCAACATGAATACGCGCGCGAACATCATGTTCTTCATCGAGAGCCTGTGCGAGATGGCCGTCAAAGACGGTGGGCCGCCGACGGGCGAGGGCAGTGCGATGGGCTTTGTGAGGATGCTGCAGCGAGATATTCTGCCGGTTGTCGAGAGCGTCATTGGTGTGGAGGGGGCAAATGTCAGGGTAGTGCGCAAGGTAGGCCATTGCTCTAGTCATGAACACGAAACTTGACCCATACTCAACAGTGACAGGTCCTCAACACCCTGCAAAAGATCGACATCCTCCTCCCTGAGACTGTCACAGAGCTCGACGCCGTTCTCAAATCCCGTGAACCGGACGACCCCTTCGACGCCTCGCCATCAAATGTTGCTTCGACTAAGAACGTCAAACTCGACAAACGCCAGATAGAACACCGCATAGAAGAAGACCGCGAGCGACACAAGAGATTGCGAGAGAGCATCTGGGCGGTGCCGGGCGAGGGCGAAGAGGAAATGCATAAGCTGTGGGACGAAGCAAGCGACATTGGGGAGGACGACTACATTATTGGGAAGGAGGACAAGGAAGAGAGGGAGCAGGCTATCGCTTTCGGGTAGATTGTGGCTTTCAATATCAGGGATAGGTTGCAGAGCATATGGGGGCGTTTCTGGGATACTGCATTTTCGTAGGCGTTAGATATTGGGGATGATACCAAATGGCATACCTTCAGTGGTAGCCTGGGGTGTTGGGGCTTATTGGCTGAGGAGTATGCTGATTGATCGCTGGCGAGCGCTTACGCATCAGTCTACGCGCATTCCATAGTGCTACACGTATGTTGAAAACATCCAAAAAGTTCGACCAATGCCGTATGCCATACATATCTGTACACGCCACAGCTCGCTATGATACATTGTCCATCTCCATGCTGTCCTTCCCCCCTCCTGACCATGACTTTACTCCATGATGGCTGTTGCACCGAGCGCCTTGAGAGTCTCAACAATCTTCTCTGCCTCCTCCTTGGGTACACCCTCCTTCATCATCTTCGGCGCACTCTCGACAAACTTCTTGCTGTCTACCAATGACAGTCCCAGCATGCTCTTGATTTCCTTGATAACCTTTGGCTTCGATCCGGCGTCGAACTTCTCGAGCTTGAGGTTGAACAGTGTCTTCTCGGCAGCAGCGGGGGCAGCTTCTTCCTCTTCGGCAGCGGGAGCGGCAGCAGCTGGGCCAGCGCCACCAGCGGCGACGAAGCCACCCATGGGCATGTCGGGGATGTTAAGACGAGTCTGGAAGCATAGTGTTAGTTAGCTGTACTATGCGGATGCTAAAGGGCGCTCGGATGCAGATAGGCGCGTGGCGTGGCGGTTCTATGCGCTGTTGGAAGGTATCTCCCTCGAGCGGGCGGCAGTTGAGGCGTAACATTGGCAGCCCATGTGACCGTGATACAAAAACCATCGCCCTCTCTCCGCTTCGCGTCTCGATTGGTAGTGCATGGTGTCGCGTTTGCAGCTTCGAGAGGTGCGCAATACCATCTGAGCCAACGCCTGCTGCAATGTGCGCCATGTCCTCCAATTGTATCCTAATCGTACCTTCAGTGTCGAGACGAGATCTGCTGTCTCAAGGAGCGTCAATTGGCTGATCTGGTCGACGATGGTCGCAATCTTGGGGTTCGCCGGCGCCGCAGCGTCCGACTGCCATCTCCGCTGTATCCTCTGCTGTGCTCCTCCAACGGCCGAACGGGCTCCCATCGCGGGGCGTGCAGCGCAGACGCAGCGCCTCAGGGCGCGAGATGCGGGGGCGGACATAATGTGTTGTGTGAATCGGGTGGTCGATGTCTTCGATGGCAGTCTGTCGTCGTCCAGACACACCTGCAAAATATCGGCCGGGCATGCACCATTGCGGTTTAGCGCCGCGCTTGTCTGGATGGAAGGTGCATGGGCCGCCGACCCGCAAAAAAGTGAGTTCTGTTTGAGAATTGTACATGGAGAGAACTCCAACGCCACGACAAAACACGCCTGTTGTATGAAAGCGTCGAAACTATGGGAAGGCGCCCCAATCACAATATACAACAAAGTCACTGCAAAGCCGAACGGTAACAGTGCCACTATGGCCTCAAAGATGGCCAATATCAACGCGCTTGCCACGGCAGCTCTGCAGCCTGCATCCACAGACGAATTGTTCGTCCAAGCTCAGGGATTATTTACGGAAGTCGCTGCAAGATGGATCCAGTCCACCGCTCAAACTGAAGAAAAAATCGCCGCTTTTGGACGTATCCTTCCCCTTGCGCCTCACCTTGCAGAGCACGTGGAGCGCTTCCTCGCGCATGTCTCACAGTCAGCGTACTTCGGGTCACAAAACCAGCAAATTTCGAACGATTCTGCGAGCTCAAATGATCTCGAACTTTTGCTTGGTGCTTTTCGGTTACTAAGCTACGACTGCCAGACTTTCGCACAGTATGTGCGTCCAGTCGCCATTCGACAGCTGTTTCAGCATCCAAACCGCTTCTTGCGGTATGTTGCGATCCGATTGTTCTGCCTGTACGTCCATGCAGCGGATCGCGCGACTCAACAGATGATCAAGCGATATGTCGGGGAAGGCGAAGTAGAAGGAGCCTGGGAAGGACAGCAGATTGACTACAGATTCCTTTCGTTGTGGGAAGAAAAGAGGTGGAAGAGTGTGCACTCGAAGCTGCAACAACGGTCAGACGATGCCAAGAGTGCAGCTAAGCATATGTACTCAGACTTGTCGTCCTACACGGTCAACATTAATGGGACGCTGCTGCCAAGACTTGACGGTTCAGCGTCTCAGGAACGGCCTGCTGTGCTCATCTCTACACCCACAACTGAGCTCAATATGAGCAGTATTGCCAATGGACTGCTTGGATCGAGTCCTCTCCTTCTTACTGGACCCGCAGGGTCAGGAAAGACCCTTTTGATACGACACTTTGCTTGGCAGCTCAACAAGCTCGACAAGATGGTGACACTCCACCTGAATGAGCAAAGTGACGCAAAGCTGCTCATTGGCATGTATGCTACGGGGTCAAAGCCAGGGACTTTCGCCTGGAAGTCCGGTGTCCTGACGACAGCCGTTCGAGAGGGGAGATGGCTCTTCATCGAGGACCTGGATCGAGCGCCGAACGAAGTCATTAGCACACTCCTACCACTCATTGAACGCGGTGAGCTCCTGATTCCTAGCCGTGGAGAGACGGTACGTGCTGCAAGAGGCTTCCGCATAATCGCTACCATGCGGAGCACGCTCAACCCCCGTGGGCAGGAGATCATACCTCGACAAAACATGATTGGATACCGATTCTGGAATTTGATCAAGGTGCGAATGCCCGAGCTCAAGGAGTTCCAGCAGGTCATTTTGGTAAAGTATCCAGTGTTGCAGAACCATCTCGCTGGCATCATGAGAACCTACTCTCGATTGTTGGAGCTTTATTCTGACGCGAAGTTCTCTTCTGAGAACGGCACATCACTTCGCGCGATGACTCCACGCGATCTTCTGAAGTGGTGTGACAGGATAGCTGTGCTCCTTGGTCGAGCATCATCTTTCAGCACCGCGCTAACGGAAGACATCTTCATGGAAGCGTTTGATTGCTTTGCTGGCAGCTTGCGCAGCGACTCGACACGGCTCAAGGTCATGGCCTGTGTAGCAGAAGAGCTCCATATCGATCCGCAAAGGCGCAATCATCTTCTCCAAGATCGCACGGTCAAGCTGTCAGTATCCGCCAAGTCAACAGCAGCCGGAACTATTCAAGTAGGACGAGCTAGACTGTCGAAGCACAAAGGTTCGAAGCGAACAGCGTCTAGTAGGCCCTTCTCCACCAATGACTACACTTTGCGATTACTCGAGAAGGTTGCTGTAGCTGTTGACTGCAAAGAGCCTTTGCTCTTGGTCGGTGAGACAGGTACTGGCAAGACAACGACTATTCAGTATTTGGCTGAACAGCTTGGCCGCAAGCTTGTCGCCTTCAATTTGTCTCAACAAAGCGAAAGTGGTGATCTTCTAGGAGGCTACAAGCCTGTCAATGTTCGCAGCCTTGTCATTCCGCTCAAAGACGAGTTCGACGATCTGTTTGATACGACCTTTTCAAGGAAGAAGAATTTGCGGTTTATTGAGATGCTGGGGAAACGTGTTGCGAAGGGTGAATGGAAGCGTGTCTGCACTCTGTGGCGAGAAGCGCTGAAGATGGTCGACGCGGCGCGCAAAGCGCACGAGTCGCAGCCTTCGTCTCCGGACGCGGATGGCGATCAGCCCAGGAAGAAGCGAAAGATGGATTCACTACCAGCAAACTTTCCTGCGTCACGCTGGGAAAAGTTTGCTACAGATCTACAAAACCTCGAGGCTCAGCTTGCAAGCGGCTCGGAAGCATTTGCGTTCTCGTTCCTGGAGGGTAACATCGTCAAGGCTGTCAGGAACGGTGACTGGGTCTTGCTTGATGAGATCAATCTGGCTTCCTCAGATACGCTCGAAGCACTCACTGATCTGTTGGGCGGGGGTCCCGATGGCAACCCGTCGATTCTGCTCACAGAAACTGGCAATGTGGAGCGTGTTATTGCGAACCCTAACTTCCGGATCTTTGCTGCAATGAATCCTGCAACTGATGTCGGAAAGAAGGACCTCCCTCCCGGTATTCGTTCAAGATTTACCGAGATCTACGTTGAGAGCCCAGACAGTGACGAGAAAAGCTTGCGTAACATCGTCGAGAAGTATCTTGGAGGTGACGGTGTAGATCCGGCTGTCATCAGAGTAGCACGCGATGTTACCAACCTCTATCTCGAGATCCAACAGCTTGTCAAGGCGAACATGCTGGTTGATGGCGCTGATCAGAAGCCTCATTTCAGCCTGCGTACTCTTACACGAACGCTTACCTACGCACGAGAGATGGCACCCTTGTGTAACCTTCGACGAGCTCTTTATGAAGGTTTCCATATGAGCTTCTTGACTTTCTTGAGCAAGGCGTCAGAAGACCTTGTTGCAGCTCTTATCACAAAGTATATGTTTCCACAGAAGGCTTCGTTGAAAACCGAGCTCAATAAACCGCTTCAGCAGCCGAACGACGGCCGCGCATACGTAAGGCAAGGCCATTACCTCCTACGCCAAGGCCCACAGTCCGTGCAAGAAGAGCCCCATTACATCATAACAAACTTCGTGAAGCGGAATATGAATAATCTTATCCGAGCTGCATCGACACGACGATACCCCGTCCTGATCCAGGGGCCGACATCATCTGGTAAAACAAGTATGATCGAGTATCTTGCCAAGCGATCCGGCAATACCTTCGTGCGAATAAACAACCACGAGCACACCGATCTACAGGAGTACCTTGGTTCGTACGTGTCGGGCGCCGACGGGAAGCTGACGTTTCAGGAGGGCATCCTTGTTCGAGCCTTGCGGGAAGGTCACTGGATTGTGCTTGATGAACTGAACCTGGCACCCACCGATGTTTTAGAAGCACTAAACCGACTACTTGACGATAATCGTGAGCTTCTCATACCTGAGACGCAGGAGGTCGTTCGCCCCCATGAAGATTTTATGCTCTTTGCAACTCAAAACCCTGCTGGACTCTATGGAGGACGAAAGGTGTTGTCTCGAGCGTTCCGCAACCGTTTCCTTGAGCTTCATTTTGACGATATTCCCGTCGAAGAGTTGAAGGAGATTCTGCATCGACGTGTCCAAATTCCCGAGAGTTGGTGTGCAAAGATTGTTCAAGTATATAAGGAACTTTCTACTTTACGTCAAGAAAACCGCATCTTCGAGCAGAAAAGCTTCGCGACGCTTCGAGACTTGTTTAGATGGGCGCAGCGTAAGGCTGAGACCATTCAAGATCTTGCCGTCAACGGCTACATGCTTCTAGCGGAGCGTGTGCGCAAAGAAGAAGAGCGCGTGGCTGTCAAAAAGATCATGGAAACCGTGTTGAGCAAGAATGGGCCACGGGTAGTCATCGACGACGGACAATTGTTCAGCCAAGAGAACGTAAAACAGATTATCGACAGTGCTCCGGACGGCGTGAGAAAGATGGATGCTGGCGTCGTTTGGACTCGTGCAATGAGGAGGCTCTTTGTGCTTGTTCGCCACGCAATGGTCAATAACGAGCCAGTCTTGCTCATCGGTGAAACTGGATGCGGAAAAACCACTGTCTGCCAAATGTTGGCAGACGCATTCGGCAAAGAGCTTCACATTCTCAATGCGCACCAGAACACCGAGACTGGTGATCTGATTGGTGCACAGCGTCCAATCCGCAACAGAGCTGCGATCGAAGACACTCTTAGGCGGGATGTCCTTGAAGCGCTCGAAGGTCTACCATTGGAGGTCAATCCTCGTGCTTTGGATTTAAATGCGCTCTTGCACTTGTACGATGAATTCGAAAAAGAAGCTTCTGTCGCGATCAGGCAAGAGCTGCGTGTGTCGATTCAGGTCAACCGTGTCAAGGCAGGGGCACTCTTCGAGTGGGCAGATGGCAGCCTTGTCAACGCCATGAAGACAGGGCAATACTTCCTGCTTGACGAAATCTCGCTCGCTGATGACTCCGTCTTGGAACGTCTGAACAGCATACTAGAGCCATCGCGCACGCTTCTACTTGCTGAGAAAGGACCAGTTGATTCGCTTGTAGTCGCTGGCCCTGAGTTCCAATTCCTCGCCACTATGAACCCTGGCGGTGACTACGGCAAGAAAGAGCTTTCACCCGCACTTCGCAATCGTTTTACAGAGATTTGGGTACCGGCCTTGTCTGATCTCGAAGACGTGTTGCAGATTGTGAAGTCAAAGCTGAACTCCAGCGCTACACAGTACGCCAAAGCTATTGTTTTGTTCTCAAAATGGTTTAACGATAAGTATAATACGTCCGTTGCATCATCAATCTCGATTCGAGACACTCTTGCTTGGGTCACATTCGTCAACAGTACAGTGCATGAGGATCCTGCATTCGGCATTGTCCACGGAGCTGCCATGGTTTTCATCGATACACTCGGTGCAAATCCAGCAGGACTGCTCGCCATTTCTGCGGCATCAATCAACGACGAGCGAAGGACTTGCCTTGAGGAACTCAGCAAACTTCTTCAGCAAGACATTTCACCGTTGTACTTTGGGCGAATCGATATCATTAGTTCAGCACAAACCTTTCAGCTTGGCAGCTTCTCGATTCCCAAGTTCTCATCCACTGCCACGGAGGCAGACAATTTCGCTCTCGAAGCACCGACCACACGTGGTAACGCTATGCGCGTGGTACGTGCTTTGCAGCTTGCTAAGCCGATTTTACTGGAAGGTAATCCAGGTGTCGGAAAAACGACCCTTATCACAGCTCTCGCTAAAGCGATTGGAAAGCCCCTGACCAGGCTCAACCTTTCTGAGCAGACCGACTTGATGGATCTGTTCGGCTCTGATGTACCAGTCGAAGGTGGTGCTGCTGGTACTTTTGCATGGCGCGACGCGCCATTTCTCAAAGCCATGAAGAGCGGCGACTGGGTGCTACTCGACGAGATGAACTTGGCTTCACAGTCCGTTCTCGAAGGTCTCAATGCTGTTCTGGACCATCGTGGCGAGGTGTACATCTCTGAGCTCGACCAAACGTTCCACAAGCACCAAGATTTCCGGGTTTTTGCGGCTCAGAATCCTCATCATCAAGGTGGCGGGCGCAAGGGCTTGCCGGCATCTTTTGTCAACCGTTTCACAGTTGTATACGCAGATGTCTTTCGTCCTGAGGACTTGACCCTGATCTGCAAGAAAGTGTTTTCCAACATTGGAGAAGAAGAAATCAACAAACTCATTGGATTTGTCGCCCAACTAGATGAGCAAGTCGTCACTCACCGCGCATTTGGTAACCTCGGCGCGCCATGGGAGTTCAACTTGCGTGACACACTTCGTTGGCTCCAATTATTGGCTTCTTCGGAATATCCTGGTACGGCGAGAGACTTCCTTGACGCAATCTTTGTGCAACGCTTCCGCGCTGAAGGTGATCGCGCTCGGTTGCTTAGGTTATTCAACAACATCTACGGTGCCCACGAGCCGCGTTTGAGCCTCTATCACAATTTCAGCCCCAAGGCTTTCCAGGTTGGTTTGGGTCTGTTGCACCGCGATGCCGCAATAACACAACCGACCTTGTCCTCCGCTTTGACAGTCTCGCAGCTGGGACCCATGGAAACATTGCTCATCAGCGTCAAGCAGAATTGGCCCGTCCTTTTGGTCGGCCCACCAGGCTGTGGTAAGACTATGATGATCAATCAGCTTGCCTCATTCGTTGGTGCAGAACTCGTCACATTCTCGATGAATGCTGATGTTGATGCCATGGATCTTGTTGGTGGTTACGAACAGATCGATCCGTCGCGTCAAGTGCATCAGTGTATGGAGAAGTTGGAAACTTGGATCCGTCGTGAAATTGCCCTCTCTGAGCAAACATCTCAACACCTTGTACAACTACTTGAGCATCTACAAGTTGGGGTAACTCGTTTGACGGACGATTTCTTCTCCTCTCTACTTCAAGAAGCTGCAGCACATGGCATAGAAGCCGCCAATCTAGCTAACCGCCTGCACAACGCCCTCAGCTCTGCTAATCAGCAAATGGATGGTGCGCGCTTCCAGTGGGTGGACGGTATCCTTATTCGGGCTCTTGAGCAGGGCAAATGGCTTGTCCTCGACAATGCGAATCTCTGCTCTAGCGCAGTCCTTGATCGACTGAACTCGCTTCTGGAGCCCAACGGTTACTTGTCCATTAACGAACACTCGACGGCCAACGGAGAAGCCCGCATCGTGCGACCGCACCCAGATTTCAGGATCTTCATGACTATGGATCCTCGATTTGGCGAGCTATCGAGAGCTATGCGGAACAGAGCTGTTGAGATCTGCGTGATTGACTCGGAACATATCGTAAATTATCCGAGTGTCATAGAGTATCCACTCGAATCTGCCATGTACCGTTTCCGCCAATTCCTTACCCACGAGGGAACTCTGGACCAAACTCTGCAATCACGCTTCGAAAATCTTTCTTTCACGGACAACAATCTAATCGAGAGCTTCGCGAAGCAAGCCCGATTAGGTCTGGTAACCCAAAGCGCACCAAACGGGTCAAATGGCAGTTCAGCCACGTCAACAATTCAGCTCACTGCAGGGGCCCAATTTCCGCATAGCTTGGACGACAACTTCGCCCGCTTTGTCAGTTTCATCAACAAAGTGTGGGCAAGAAAAATGCAAACACAACTTGAATCTGACAGCATGGCTGAGCTACTACCAATTCATCCTCTTGGCAACGAATTTAGCGTTAACCGATCGACTGCCATGCAGGCGAACGCTTTCCAGTATTCCCAAATGTACGACTTGATGCTGGATATGTTTGATATGCAGCAAGGTATCCATACGCTGCCTTCCGCAAAATTCGAACGTCGTAAAGAAAGGCAGAAGCTGCCCGCGTTTCTGCACTCGTTTTGGCAAGCTCTAGTCAAGCTTACTGAAGGTATCTGGGCTCTCCATAACGAGGCTCGGTACATGGATCTCTCTTTTCTCAAGCCACTGAGGAACATGTTCTGGGCGTTCTATGCGCTGGCCAAGGGGTCTGCGTTCGATCGGGCCACTTTCCAGACCTACCTGAAGATGCTCAATTCCAGCACACCAGTCGTGTCCAGCGAATCTCATGCTATGGTGCAGACATTGGCTACTGTGCTCTCGAAGCAGATTGCCACTTTCGGTGCTGATGTTCAATTGACGACTGGCCTCAGTATGGAGCCATTATGGCGTCACTTGAAACCAAACACGCCCAGATCTATGAAAGACTTAGAGGGCATACTTCGTCTTGAAGCTCTAGCTGACAGGTTGGACGCTATCATGTGGAAATCTGACCTGAACGCAGGCGAGATGATCCAGATTCGAGAGCGGTTCGCAAGCTCTCTGCAGCTTGTGCGTGGAGAAAATGTCGCGCCTGACGAGTTAATCGCAATTCTCGACAACGCGGTACGAGAGATTGAAGAAAGCATTGGCGACGATGATGCAACAATAACACCGTACTTCGAAGAAGAGTTCGAGGGTCTCTGTCAGCTCCTTGATGTCGCTGTCAGACAAGATGGTGTCCAATATGTGCCTGACAATGCATCTCCCGCATTGTTCTCTGCCAGGGCCAAGGCCGCCCTCTTCGCCCGTCGCCCAACTAAGCTTGCTACCATCGCAGTTGGCAAAGCTCAGAGCCCCACCGATCTTTTTGCCAAGGTCCATCGTCATGTTGGCCTTATCAAGGAACCGGCAGACTCTGTGGCCCTTCAGTCTCGTTTCCACATTGCCATGCTCGCAAAACTCCATGGTGCTGATGAAGTACAGCTCACACAGCTTGCGCGTTTCGAGACAGAACTCCAAGTGTTGTCCCAGCAGCTGGCTCTGGATGCTGAGAAGATTACCAATGATCAAAACGAGGCTCTGGACACGCTCTACTTGGACCTTTGGCGAGCTATCGACTTGAGCATTCCTGGGGTCCTTCACACCAAGATTCGAGCTTCTTCCAAAGCAACTGGACGAGAATGGATCGAGCTCGCTTTAGTCGGTTTGGGTGCCTACGTGCCAAATTACCCCCATGACCCAGCTCTGCGACCTATGATTGAGCGCAAGATGTTCAACGAACAGAAGTCAAGTCTCCTCATCGCTCTCAGTGCTCTCAGGGAATTCCAATCGCAGCTCACAGGTCAGGACACAAGCCTACGTATCCGACAGGTTGAAGCTGCAATTCAGAGCATGGGTGAAGAACCGCCGGTGCCTGCCATTGCCCGCCCCGAGGAATCGCAACTTGATGAGCTGCAAGGCGAATTTACGAATCTCCTAAGCATCGTTCAGCCTCTATTCAGCAAATCCATGTCGGCTAGCGAGGCAGCGCTCGATGTCACATTGCATCAGAACGTAGTCCGTGTCATTCAAAGGCTCGCTGAAGGTTATCGAGCTTACGATGATATCACTGATACTGTAATTGGACTTCTTGCGTGTCTGTATCTTGGATTACTTCTGGCTAAGAAGGAGCACGACAGAGAAGAGCACAGCAAGTCTGGAAAGAGTCTGCAGTATCTGGCCTACGAGACTCCTTTCTTCGGCCTTCACAACACCAAGTCCTCCATTGATACAAACGACTTAATTCAGAGCGCAGAAGAAGCTTTGGCACGGAGTAACAGCACAGTCGACTGTCGCTGGCACGCTCTTTATGTTCTCAGTGTAGTAAAGAGCACGGACCCAGTCGCGATGTCCCACATAGCAGCACGTGGTTTGTTGCACGGTATCTTTACGTCATTTTTCACGGAGTACAAGACAAAACTTCTTAAAGATCAAGAGAAAGAAGCGCAAGATAAGAGCTTGTATTCCTACCGCGGTATGGAAGAAGAAGAGAATGATGAAGAGGATCGGACGCTGTTCCCCGACTACGAGGCTGAACAAGAAGACGAAGACCAAGCCGCGGCACTTACCGTTCAGTCTGAAGCTCAAGCGACGTCACGCGACTACGCAATACGTCTGGCTAACATTCACAATGAGCTGTTCCTTGAGGGTCAAGAAGCTTCCGACTCGATGAAGATTTTGATCGAATGGTCTGCGATAGAAATGAACCGCATCGCCAGTGGAAAGAGTCACGGAACTACCCATGAGGATGCCATGCCTGCTCTTTACCTTGCCCTTGAAAAGAAGACGGATGCTCTGAACGGCTCTGGTACTGGGCCAAGCTACAACTTCTACTTTGATGCGAACTTGCCAGAGGCCAAGCGTTTGATCACTTTTGTACACCGCATACAGGCCCGTTACCGTCAAATTCGCAATGTCTGGCCTGAACACATGACTCTCACAGACGTTCTGCGTACCTGTGATGAGACCCTTGCTTTCCGCCACGTTGACCCCGTCGCAAAATTCATTACGAAGGCTGAGAAGCTGTACGCCTATATGTACGAGTGGCAGAGAGTCGCCAGCAAGCAGTATAGTACGGCTGATCTATTCGACGATCTCACCAAGCTCCTGGTCAGTTGGAGACAATTGGAGCTCACAACTTGGGCTAGACTGTTTGATCTTGAAGTTGAGAAGTGTCGCGACAGCGCCAAGAGCTGGTTCTTTATCGCATACGAATCCATCATTGCGGCGTCGGAAAGCATCGAGAACGAGCAGGCAATGCGACTGCACGCGAAGGAACTGTTGAAGTCCCTCGAGGGCTTTTTTGAAAGCACAACGCTGGGACAATTCGAACAACGCATCAAGCTCCTTCGGCAACTTCGACAACATGCTGCGATGCGGATGCAAGACAACGAAAACTTCCAAATTCTTCTCTCCGCGCTTGACAACTTCATCGCGTACTTCTCACGTCTTGAGAAGCCAGTACACGAAGCGCTTGCGAAGGGGCGGCAAACTTTGGAGAAGGATGTCAACAATGTCATCAAGCTCGCAAGTTGGAAGGACACGAATATTGAAGCTCTTAAGCAAAGTGCGAAGATAAGTCATCGTAAGCTGAGCAGACTTGTAAGGAAATTCAGGACCGTGCTCAACAAACCGGTGTCTGGCGTGATCAGCGCTGGTTTTGCAGACGATGGAGCTTTGCAGAGAGAAGCTTCTTTAGCTCTCATCAGCGCAACGACTAAACCTGAGGCTCTTGCGTGCTGCGAGACTATTGTACCTGGCTGGACAGATCGGCCTACGCGTTTCAAGAACCTACATGTCACCATCAACATGATGCGCAACTTGTCCTCACCGGGCGACAACAGTGTCGACGGAGCTGCTTACATTCAAGAGCTTATCAATAGCATCGTGAGTTCAATCATCGAGCTACAGAAAGCCACACCGTCCACCCTGACCGAGGACAACAAGACAGAAGTTCAACAGCTCAAAACCCAGAAACGCAAACTCTATGCCGACACAATGAAAGAATTGCGACAGATGGGTGTCAAATCAAATCTGAGTGTAGACACTTTGGTAAAACAAGACGAACTTTCTACAGTACTGTCGGCACTGCCTCTCATTCGAAGCATGGATGTTGGATGTGGCCGCGTTGCTGAAGGCCACTTGCATCAAGCACTCAACCTGATGCCGCAAGTCCGGGCAGTGTCGAGGGAACACTCGGGTGACCTTACCAGCAACGATGTAGCCAAGAGTATTGGCTACATCGAAGGCCTCCTTCATATCTCGATCAAGCAGAGAGAAGTCCTCAGCCGTGCTAGTCAGCTTCTTGAAGGTAGCAAGACACCACTGGCAATTGTGGCAAACCTTTGGCAGCCTGAAGGCAACGGCCTGAAGGCTGTCTCTTCTCAGAAGTTGGAGGCAAGCCAGTCTTTGCAACCCAGCTTGAGGTGGCTTGTTGCTGCGCTCAAGACTGGTACCGATGTCATTGCTGCTCAGGCGAAGCTTGGAAAGACGAATGAGCTCGATACCTTACTGAAGGCTATGCGAGAGCGGACAGTCAAACTAGAGGATCTGGCTGAGTCGTACGACAAGCTGCCTATTCTGCCGGTCAATGTTATTTCGGACGCACGTCACGCCTTCGAACAATCTGTCCAAAATGCAATGGCGGAACTACGCGGCGCGTTTCAAGGCTGGAACAACAACGAGATCGCCCGGACCGTCTTGAAACACATCGTACCCTTCATCTTCCATGGTAAGGAGAATGCTGCTCAGCTAAGCTCCAATCAGTTGCAGCATACGGTCGAACAATGTACCAAGAACATTTTCAGCGCCTTGGACTCCATTCTGGGATCCATGCAAGATGTTGAGGGCGCTCTCAAGGAGGTCCCAGCATCAACTGAAGATGCCGCATGGCTAGTCAAAGAGGGACAGTCTCTCGCCTCTGCCATCAGTGGTCTGCATGCGGTCCAGATTCGCGATGCCCTCCAGAGCATCTTGGATAATCTGCAATACCTTCACGGCGACGATCAGCTTCGTGGTATTGCTGCCGTGTTTGCAGTTATCGAGCCCGTGCTCAGCCAATACATCGCATCATATCAGTACCTTGTCGATCGCTTCGATGCGCTCCACGCATCCACGACCAACCTGCTCTACCGTCTCTGCAAATCATTCATTCAAGTCGGTACCCAGGGTTTCTGTCAACCACCCGAGAAGTCTTCAGATCAGCAGAAGGGCAAAGACGACAAATTGGAAGAAGGCACTGGTCTCGGCGAGGGTGAAGGTGCAGAGGACATCTCCAAGGACATTGAGGAAGACGAAGACCTTGAAGATCTGGCGCAAGAGAAAGGCGAGCGGGAAGGGAGTATCGAAGAAGAAGACGATGCTGTCGACATGGGCGAAAATGATATGGAGGGGCAGACCGAAGAGATTGGCGAAAAGGAAGATAAAGGCGATGAAGAAGGCGAAGAGGGGGATGATGATGTACAAAGCGAGGTTGGAAGTGTTGATGACCTGGGGCCTAGCGCAGTTGACGAAAAGATGTGGGACGAGGGCGGTAAAGATGATGACGCAAAGGACAAGGAGGGCAAGCAGGATGTTGGCACTGAGGACCAAGAGGAGCAAGTTGCCAGTGAACAGAAAGAGAAAGAGAAGGATGAAGCTGAAGAAGAAGGCAAAGAAGAAGACAGGAAAGAGGGTCAAGATGGTGAAGAAGATGAAGAGATGGAGGGCGAAGATCAGGAAGAAAATGTGGGTGCGGGCGAGACCGAGCAGATGGATCCGCACGCGAAAGAGGAAGAGACTCTTGATCTTCCTGAAGATCTGAATATGGATGGTCAGGACGACGAAGGCGGAAATGATGATGATCTGAACGACATGGATATGGATGACGACCTTCCTGAAGACGAGGTCGACCCTGACATGGGTCCTGATGCTCAGCCAGATATCGTCGACGAAAAAATTGGGTCTGAGGAGGAAAGCGAAGAAGACAAAGACACGACTGGCCACGTTCAAGATGAGGAGCAACCTGCTGAGGATGAAGAGCAGGAAGGCGATGAACCAATGCATGACGATGCCCTTCCTCTGCCCGACGAGAACATGCCCGACGACGAGCCGCGGGACCAGAAGGATACCGACCAGACCGATCCAAATGCAGAAGCAGGAGCTGGTACTGAAGCAAACGAAGAAGCGCACCAGAATTTAAATGAGCAAGCCTCGGCCAGCGCTGCTAATCGCGACGAAGGCGATGAAGGCGACGGGTCGGACCAGAAACAAGATACCGCCGCCGAAGACGGTACGCTAGGTCAAACGACTGCTCCAGATGCAGGCGGTCGCGGCGAAGAGCCAGAACAATCAAAGGAATCTCAGTCTTTCAAGAAACTGGGCGATGTGCTAGAAAAGTGGTACAACCAGCAAAAACAGATCTCCGAAGCGCAAGAGAAGGACGAGACTCAGATTCAACAGATTGACAAGGAGATTGAGATGGCGGATGCGGATTTCGAGCATCTTCAGGACGAGGAGCAACAGGCTGACACGCAAGCCTTGGGTACTGCGACTGAAGAGCAAGCCAAAGCACTTGATCACGACATGGCTATGCCTATCAATGAGAAAGAAGATGAAGAAAAGTTGCCGTCTCGGCCTGAGGACAACGATCAAGACATGGAAGATCCACAAGATATTGAGATGAATGAGGCAGATAGCAAGCCTGAGGCTGAACAAGAAGAGCAGCAACCTCCACCCGGCGCCACAGATGGCCAACCGCAGGTGTTCATCGGAGATCAAAAGCCCTTTGCGAACGATGACGACGCAGATATGGCCGATGCTATGCTACTCGATGAGGATGCGTCTGATGCCGAGTCTGTGGCAGAAGTCGATCATCGACTTGAAACCACACATCTCGACGCCACTGCTATGGATCCCGCAACCGCCCGCTCGCTTTGGATCGCTCATGAATCGGCAACGCACTCACTTTCTCAACAACTCACCGAGTCCCTCCGCTTGATTCTCGCGCCTACGCTAGCGACCAAACTCCGTGGTGACTTCCGCACAGGAAAGCGACTCAACCTCAAGCGCATCATCCCGTACATTGCATCTGGCTATAAGCGTGACAAAATTTGGTTAAGGCGCAGTCAGCCAAGCAAGCGCAGCTATCAAGTTATGATTGCGCTGGACGACAGTAGGAGTATGGCGGATAGTGGAGCCAGCAATCTCGCTCTCAAGACCCTGACATTAGTCACAAGATCGCTGGCTATGCTTGAGGTCGGCGAAGTCTCCGTCGTAGGATTCGGCGACTCGGTAAATGTCGCGCACGACTTCGACAAACCATTTACGTCCGAAGCTGGTGTTAGGGTCTTCGAACAATTTGGGTTCGATGCTGCAAAGACCAACGTCCGCGGACTTGTCGATAAGTCCCTCGATTTGTTCGCCGAAGCAAGACACAAGGGCAGCTCAAGCACAGGCGAGGATCTGTGGCAGCTGATGCTTGTTGTCAGTGACGGTATCTGCGACTCACATGCAGAGATCCAACGCCTGGTGCGCAAGGCGCAAGAGGAGCGGGTCATGATTGTTTTCATTATCATTGACGCGACTGCAACTGCGCCATTTGCTGCGCCGGTGCCGAATCCAGGTAACAATCCAACTGCTCAGCCAGAGGCGTCGGAAAAGGAGCAGGACAAGACAAGTATCTTGGATTTGCAGTCTGTGGAAATCACGCCTGAAGGGAAGGTAGTAAGGTGGAAGTACATGGAGCGTTTTCCTTTCAGGTACTATCTGGTAGTCAGAGACGTGCGAGAATTGCCAGGCGTGTTGGCAGGTGCATTGAGGCAATGGTTTGGGGAAATTGCGGGAAGTACTTCGTAGATGTTTGCATTGTTGGCGTTCTGGGAATAGACTTCGTGCATCGCAGGAGTTGGGAAGAAATGCGCAGCGTTCAAGTTCATGGAAAATGTGTTCGCAATTATAAGATTGTGTCGATCAAGAGCTAAATCGTGCATGCACGAGTGTAATCGGCGCGGCTCTGTGCTTGCGGCCGTGAGGCCTGCCAATTCTAAGATGCGGGCCGCCCCCGCTCCAACGCCACCCGCAGCCACCGACTCGGGACGAATGGAGTGCACTTTACGGTTATCGAGAACAAGAAAGAATTCAAAATTTACTAGATTGCTATATTATCTCGGCTAAGCGCCATCAAAGAAAATTCCGTCTAGTTCGCCGCTGAAGCAGAAGCGCCATTAATCTTTGTGCAGTAGTAGCTCATCTCATCACCACCAATGTGCCAACCGTCAGAGTGGCAGACGTTCAAGTTGCCGATCACCCTCTGCCTAATGTCAGTATTCACATCTACCCTCTATTCGGGCGTACTGACCATCTCGCAATCGGGGCACTGATCCCACTGCTTGTTTCCAGTGTTTCGTACTCTGTAGTTGCCACAAGCTGCTTTGGTAGCAGCCTCGTTGTAGACAGAGGCGCCACCTTTCTTGTCGTAGCAAATGGCGTCAGAGTGGAGGTCTGCAGCAACGAAAGGTGCAAGCAGGGTAGCAAGCAGGAGAATGGTGGATGTGGAACGCATCTTCGATAAATTTGAGAGAGTGTCGAGGCCTGAGGCAAAAGAATGTGGATATCTGTGAGAGCGAGCGTGAAGACTGTCTGAAGTGCGATGATGGCTGTCCACTGTCAGGCTATACAGGATACTTATCTTGCAGCACCGTCAACCACGACCGTCATCGCTCCTTCTCTGCTGCTTATCGCCAAGCTGTAGATTGCGAACTGGGAGATTAGCTCGGTGCCAACGGTGAAAATGTGGCGAACATCGTGGGGCATGAAACACCAGCCTCGCCGCAACAGGAATCGTTCAACCGGTCCGAACTGGTGTTATTTCGGCTGTTCAAGCGAACACGAGGCTGTAAGCCATATTCAGCGTTCCGCAGAGCTGTCAGCCTCAACCGGGAAGTCGGATGCTCGTCACCATGTCCATGTCTTGAAACATCATGCGCTTCGGGCCGAACGCTTTATTATCACCACAACCAATCATGTACAGCACACAGAACAGGCATTGAGAAAGAGGAAAGTTGAGCCTCAATGGTTTAGTTGATGAATGGAAATGTTTTGGCTGATCATCTCGGTACTCGGCTTAGTCCAGGGGACATTTCGAATGCCATTCAATATTCATCAGGGCTCGGACCGATCACACTGTCTCTCCCCACCCGAGGTACTGCCAAGCGATCGTTCAAGGCATGTCATGCGGTGGTATTTGGCCTATCTTTTACAGGATTTGATGGTTAGCACGAGATGATGCTGGTATAAGTACACTTGATCACTTCATCTGGATCCAGCATCATCGCCTGACCATCTCTGCACATCAACACGTTCGTTTCTTCAGTATCTACATTCAGTCATTCATTTACAATGCATCTTACTCAGATCCTCGCGCTCGCCTCCAGTGCTGCACTGGTTGCTGCAGCCCCAGCTCCGGTTTCAGTCGGCGTCGACGATGTCATTCTCTATGGCAAGAACGGTCGCTTCACAGTGATGAAGCGCGACGATCTTGAAGAAATCAAGAAGCTGCGTGAATCTGGCGTCGTCCCTCCCAAGCCCGGCTACCTCGACGAGAACCTCGTCACTTTGTCCCCCAATGAAACACGCGAGCCTGAGGCCAAGCTCAACAAGCGTGATTCCACCTTCGTCATCCCCAACGCTCCCAACGACTTCTTGGGCTGGGACGTCCAGACCAGCCAGGTCGTGAAGGGTCAGTACAGCATTCTTAAGTGATAAGACCGTATTAACAACTCTTAAGGAGCCCCCACAACGATCAGCATTTCGACCGGATATTCGATTGCAAACTCCATCTCAGTCAGCCAAGGCGTCTCATTGACCCTCGTCGAGAACTTTCTCTCGGCATCCATGTCAATTGACTACGGCACGACTTGGACAACATCCCAGACCCAGCAGTTCAGCGCCAGTGTTCCAGAGGGAAAGTACGGTGCTTTCGTTACCAATGCGTGGACTCACCGCGAAAGCGGCAACGTCTGGACCGGAACACTTGGCGGATCGGGCAGCTTGTCGTACTATCAGGCGGACTCCTTCACAAGTAAGAGCTACGGGGATATGAGCTGGGTTGATGGTGTTATCTCGCTCTGCGTTGGCGACACTTTCCCCCTGAAGAGGTGTCTCGGTGAGGGAACCTTGTAGACAAGTAAAGACAAGAGCGGCATTTTCAGGCGACTGATCGATCGTTGCCCTAGCATGTTGAGCTACCGGTAATTAATTTGAGTGGGTTGAGGCTTCAGTCATATCTCTTTATAGCAATGTCGAGCAAATTTTATCAACAACGTGCTTATGAAAACGACGTGTTTGAACCATGGCCTACACGCAAAAAATCCTTCAAAGGATGGCTTCTTGAACTTGAGCAATGTGGAAATAAGTGAGGAGTCTCGATGTTGGGGCATGCAGACAGATCCTAAGCTCGTCATACTTGGTGGGGGATTAAACGTGATTAGGCTTTCAGACGATGTATCCCGACTAGACCCGATTGGACAGACTCATGCTGACCCTCAGAGCAGTCTTTTCCCAGAAAATGTATGTTTTTTGCTTGCCAAAGTCTGCGACATGATGCACGGGCTTTAGGTCAAAGGAGAACAAGATCCTCGCGAGCGTAAGTCTCATAATAGCCCACGCCAGCTTTTGCCCAATACATTTGTGTCTTCCAACCAGAAAAGGCTCGTATGCGTCAAGATTATCAGAATAAAACGGAGTGCTTGATAGAAAGCGCTCCGGCACAAACGTGTCGGGTCTTGTGAAGTTCGCTGCAGACCGAAAGGCCGGGTACTGGTTCACGGAAACAAAGGTCTAAGCGGGTCAGTCAAGTGCCAGATAATAAACAAACTACGAAAACCTACCCCACCAGGTACTAGTTTGCCCATAATCATAGCCCCTTCTTCCGGCACAACACGAGGCACGCCAATGCCAGCTGGAGGCCCCATACGGATGCCCTCTTTGATGACAGCCGTTAGATAATCTAGTTTTGCTACACTAGCGACCGTGATCTCCTTCTCTGTGTTGAAGGATGATCGGACCTCTTGAGTGGCCTTGCTGAGGGCACTTGGACTTCGTAGCAGCTCGGTCATGATTGCAGACATAGCCGAGCTCGTGGTCTCGCTACCTGCGAAGATCAGAAGCGTCATGTTTGCCTCAATTTCCTCCTTGGGAATCTTGACCTCGCCTTTCTCTTCATTGTACGCCATGATCGAGCCAACGTAATCCTGTGCTGTTGCTTTGTGCTCCATACTTAGTCGTTGAAGAAGTTTTTCGTGCGCGAGCTGCTTATGGTACCTCATCTTCTCCATAACTGACTTTGGCATTGCAAGCTGCAAGATTTTATTGAGTGGGTAGAAGAAATTGATCGAGGCCATCAAGGCAATTCCCTTCCCGAAGTTGCATGAAATGTCTACCCATGGATGAGCGTGGCCAGACTGAACACTGTCAAACGACTCGCCAAAAGACAGGGCTCCCGAAATGTCGAATGTAAGCCAGTTGAACCAGTTAACTATGTTAAGGACAGTGGATTTATCTGCACTGTCGGCGGCATCTTTGAAGCGCTGGATCATTAGTCCAATGAGTTCCTCCAGGATCGAGGAATGCTCAGCAATGGCATGCTCTGTGAATGCGCCGGTAAGTGCTCGTTTGTTTTTCAAATGCGTTGCTTCATCCGTGCTCACAATGCTAAAAGGGTGGTCTTTCTCCTCATTTCCAGTCCAGGTAGAGTTCTTTCGTATGTTACGATTTCCATAGATATCTTTCCAGGCCTCGGGAGCGATGAAAGACAACTCATTAGGGGCGACGCGTATGACAGGGCCGTAACGTTTGTGCATCGCGTGAAGTTGCTGGTGATAATCTCCGGACTGCATAGCACGCGCCCACATCAGCCTTGTAGCTGCCCATATTTTCGGGCCAGGATAGTGCCGAAGAGGATGGAGGAATACGTTGTATAGGAATTTCGCAATGATCTAGCGGATGTCAGTACTTCAGTGTCATGTGAAGTAAGGCTGACACACGTACCAGAGTCGTTGCGGCTCCAAGATAGGTTACAATCACGTTCAGAATATGGAACATTTTTGCAGATTGAGCTTAAATCGAACTCTAGTAGAGATTTCGGTGGGTTTCTTGTACTCTATTCTCTCGTTGAATCGGCATCTCTCTTCCACCCGGGTTCTCGTTGTTCCATCATGCCACCATGCGGGGTTTGCGTCAGCCAAGGGAGAGTCCGGCATTATGGCAGGCCTGATTTCAAAACTTGGTATGACTTTGCAGCGAACCCAGAGACATTGGCACTGTCGAGAATCGCGTGGGTCAAGAAGAGTATGTTACCTTGTACGGGACGCGCCCGCGCCGTTAGCGCTAAATTATACTAGCGTCGGCACGACGGTGAAGAACCCCACCGACTGCGCTCCGAAACTACCCTTGAAGTCACGCTTCTTTGTATAGAGCCGGGTATCCGCCTGCTTGAGATGAAGATCATCTCTTCTTGATTCACTCCGCAAATAGCGCAGAACCATCCCTCATCGCTGCGCTGACCAATACCCACATTAGGCCAGCATGAACAGACACAGCTTTACCCCCTCAGACACCGTTGGGTACGTGTGGACGGCATTGGGTCTTCCAAAAAAGGCACTAGAGTCCTTGCACCTGCCCATCGACGTCGAGTGCTGTCCCTCCTCCTTCAAGGTTGGCCATTTAGCCCAAGCCTCGGTCGGCTTGTCAGCCCTGTCGGCAGCCCTTGTATGGTCAGTCCACAACCAAAAGCCAGTACCTCATGTGACCGTACCAGCTGAGCATGCTTGTGCCGAATTCAAATCGGAACGCTTGTATGTCTTGAATGGGAGGGCTGCACCATCTACCTTCAGCACGATCGGTGGTCTACACAAGACTGGATATGGCTACATCAGGATGCATGACGGATTTCCAAATCATCGGGAAAACGCTTTAAAGATCCTGGGCTTGAATTCTGGCGCAACAAGAGACGATGTTGCTCAGAAGATGCTCGAGTGGAATGCAATTGACCTTGAGACTGAGGCGACCAGAAAAGGCGCAGTCATGGCAGCGCTCCGGTCATTTGAAGAATGGGATGCACTTCCACAAGCGAGAGCAATTGCCGATTTTCCTATCCTGGTGAGCAAAATTGCGGAAAGGAAGTCAGACTCACCCAAAGAGCGTTCATCAGCGCAATCTGCCAGATGCCTCCAAGGTATCCGCGTGGTCGAAATGTCGCGCGTCATTGCTGCTCCAGTAGCAGGGAAAACTCTGGCGGCCCACGGAGCGGTTAGTAACCAATTTTGTTTACCACATCACAGGAAGTGACTGAATAGCCATCAGGACGTTTTATGGATAACGTCTCCTTCATTGCCTGATCTTCCAGAGCTAGACATCGACGTATCGAGGGGAAAGCGGACAGTACAACTGGACATCAAGCAACCGGAAGATAAAGCGAAGCTACTAGAACTTCTAAGTACAGCCGACGTTTTCATACAGAGCTATCGACCAGGTAGTCTCGCTGCGCAGGGCCTATCGAACCACGAGCTCCTTACATTAAATCCATCTCTTATCATCGCGAGCTTGAGCGCCTACGGTCCAGATGGCCCTTGGTCGCAGCGCCGTGGCTTTGATTCGCTCGTCCAAACATGTTCGGGTCTCAATGTCGCGGATGCTGAGCAATATGGACTCGGTGAAGCTGCAAGAGTGCTCCCATGCCAAGCACTCGACCATAGCTCTGGCTATATGTTGGCTGCAGGTATCATGGCAGCTTTGTACAGACGCAATGTTGAAGGCGGATCTTACGAGGTCAAGGTATCCCTCGCAGGTGTCATGCATTACCTAAGATCACTCGGAAGAGAAGCCGGATTTGATCGTCGAGACTTCAAAGGCCCTGATGAGGTTTGTGACTATCTAGAAACACGGGCTACAGGTTTTGGTGAGCTGAAGGCGATCAGACATTCCGCTAGAATTGAAGGGCTGCAAGTTGGTTGGGAGCACATGCCGAAGCCGTTGGGTAGCGACGCTCCGGCGTGGTTGTGACAGCTGTTTGACAGGTGCAGTAACCACGCTTATGACCGCTTTAATCCTGTATGTCTCGTTTGATACATTGAAGTGTTCTCAATAAGGCGCCGTCAAGAAGCACGTTTGTCACTGTTCGCTCTCCTTGCTATGTAAACCGCACAACGACAAGCAGCACTCACTCTATCTCTACAAACTGAACGACATATCAGATATTTTCCATTTGAGCTTGACCTCTCGCGGATCCATTTCATGATACAACGCATTCTCGATCTACATCATCATGGTTAGCTCCGGTCGAACTGGACAGATCACTCGCAGAATCGGTTCATTTTGTTTCTGCTGGACCTGCCAGAACCTCTACTGCAATACTCATGAACTTCTCTGTGAGAGAATTCCTAATGATTGCGACGAATGCATTCGTTTCGAGCCGATGCCAGCTCCAGAGCTTTGCCGCACTTGGGAGACACGCCGAAACTTACGCGTAGTAAGCGGCAACACAGCAGGAACTAATCCAAGGTATGTACTACACGCGCTTGGTGATCAACTACTAATGCATATGCGGCAATGGGCTGGCAAGGCCCCATAGTATAGCGCAATGCGAGGCCTTTAAGAAGTGCGTTCGAAACCATATCACATGGTCCAACGGCGTATGCAGCACCGATCATAGAGCCAAACCGGTCATTGGCTCTGCCAAATTTGGTAGAAACGCCCTTCTTAAGCACTATGCCAGCTGCGCAGCTGCGAAGCCGCCGCCTCAAATTCATGATTCTGCGAGGAACATCGTACGTCGATATTCAGTCAGCAAGCACAACGTACCAGTTCCTGTCTATGTCGCTTATGGCATCATCATCTTAGGTCTCCTAGCCATGCTCGTATGGCTACTGAAGCGTAAGCACAACCGCTACCGGTAACAAAGTACTGAGACAAGGTTCAAAACATGAGTTCCACTTTCTAGGCGTCAGCAGGTATACAAAAGGCTATTTTTCAAGCGAATGCTATCAAGAATGATGTTTCAAGGTTTGAGATCACTTATCTTTCAGCCCAACAATTGATATTGGAGGGAGATGCGGAGGACAGCTCAAGATGAAAGCGGACACCTCGGCTATTTGCGGGTATTGATGCTTATATGTATGGATATGTAACTGAGAGTGGTTCGTACGGGATTCTGGTTGTTCTTTTCGTTTGATGTATTGTCGAGATTTGCTGACTGAGAGACATAATTGGTTGGAGCTTTCTTGAAAACTACTCGGAACCGACTGGCGAGTCTGGCTTGCCATTTAGATACTGGCACCAGCTGATAGAGATGATCATACTCATGAGACAGTCTCGCTAGTGAGATCGTTCGCGATCGACATCAATAAAGAGGCTGTGAGACGCTGACGTCATGGCACCTTTAGTAGACACATCGCAGACCCGCCTCTTCCTTTCTTGAATACCAGCCTCAACGCCTCTCCCTGCAACACGGTTTACGATAGCTGGAGAGAAAACCGTAAACATGGCTGCCGAAGCTGCAGCAGGTGCATATATCGCTGCCGAGGCGATCGAACACACGGTTGAGGCAGGATATGCTGCATATGTTGTCTCAAAGCCAACACTACCCCTGAAAGCTACCTTCACTCGGATTGCGACAACATCAGGTGATCATTCACGGTCAGCATGTTCACCATGGCTCTCGGCATCTGCTGACTTCTCAAGTCGATCATTGGAAAGATCACATCACACACTAACAGTGGTCAACAACAAAGCATACATCTTCGGCGGAATCACGTCAGACAATAAGCTAGCAAGCAATGACATCCATGCGGTGACTCTCCAGCACTCTGGCGAGGCTGAGATGGATTACAATCTGATCCCGGCGATTCCCTCTGTCGAGGGTGAACAGGTACCCGACGCGAGAACAAGCCATGCAGCCTGCTCGTTCCACGGAAACGTCGTCATATACGGAGGATCTAACGAGAAAGATGAACTGATCGATGAAAAATCATCGATGTGGATGTTTAGCCCGGAACGCAAGACTTGGGAACACCTGGCGCCATCGACTCTCGACCTGGCGCCTGGCCCACGTCGCCATGCGAAGCTCTTCGCGCAAGACAAATGCATTGTGCTTTTCGGCGGCTACGACGGTTCCGGCGATCAAGCCAGCGACATCTGGCAGTTCGACGTTGCTTCGAGAATGTGGTGGCAACTCCCAACTGCACCGGCCGCCACTGGGAATGCAGCTTTAGCCAACAACCAGCTTTGGCTCATATCTGGCTCCGATCCTATGAGCAGCCAACTTCACCACTTGGACATCTCTTCGCCTAAGAATGAGATGACCTGGAATACCTTTACTTTCCCAACAAACCCTATCGCGCCCGGGCCGCGCGCTCGACAAGACGGAGCGCTCATACCAATCCACACTGGCTATGGCCGCAACTACCTGATATACCTCCTAGGCGCTCGAGCAGATACACAGACAGCAGTGACTACCTCTCCCGAAGACCCCAAGCAGGCCAAAGATGCGACACAGTGGAGTGATGCCTGGGCGCTACAGATACCGTCGAGCGACCTCCAGATGAAGGCTTCCACATCTTTCAAAGAAGCAATTAAGCCCGCAAAAATCAAGGACGCGATCCGATCCGCTCTCGGCGCAAATACGCATGAATTGTCTTGGGGCGAGGCAGTCGTGCAACCGCCCTCGGACAGAGAGCTGAATGAGCTAGAGGAGATGGGGGACGGAAAGCTACATCCGGGTCCGCGGGCTTTCTTTGGTGCTGATGTTATGCAGGATGAGACGAGCATAGCGCTTTGGGGTGGTGTGAATGCAAAGGGGGAGCGGGTTGGTGATGGGTGGATTGTAAGGCTGGCTTAGAATGTTGATGCCGCTATAAAGGTTGTGAACCAGTCAAATGTGTGAAAGGCAGGGCTTTTGCTCGATACCTAATATCCAGATTGTTTCATTATCAAATGAATGGCTCAGTGCGAACCCGGAGCCTTCATGTCGACAACTTGCGGGTACAAGTGGCGATTGATAGTGGCCATGTGCAGTGCGCGTGAGGAAGCAGCGAAAGCATCGGAGCATCCATCAACGGTATTATAGCTGAATGAGTGCTGCAAAAACGTATGTTCGCTGTTCTAAATTCCACTAATCTCTCTGCCATATCCCAACGAGCCAGCACACCCTCAGCAAAGCTAAGCCCCAGGCCATACCAATACTGTCCCAGATGACATTGAGCTTACTTCCCATAACCTCCTTCCACCCAATCGCAACCTCAATCATGGCGATGTCGGCACTCTCTGCAAGCATGAGCATCTCGACATCGAAGATCCAGCCTTCGGAGTGCATGTAAGGCACGATGTAGGGCAACGACGGCCGGGAAAAAAGCTTGAAGCCGCATTGCGTATCTTTGATGCGGGCGGTCGCAGCGGGAGTCATGACACGAAGGAGAAGATGGAAGGAGTACATGAGGAAGTTACGGAGCTTGGAGCGCTTGGAAGTGTTAGCATTGGTTGGAGAATAGGGAGTGTTTGGCAGGCATACCTTGACAACGGCTTCGCTGCCTACCAGGTGGGCTCGGCTGCCGATTGCAACACCTCGGCCATCAATGTCCTCAACCTTCTTGCAGCCTTCAACCAGCTTGCCCAAGTCGCTGAATCGACTGGCGCCATCTGCATCCGCAAAGACAATGTACTGCCCTCGAGCGTGCCTCATGCCGTGAACCACTGCACCGCCCTTGCCTCGGTTCACTTCGAGAGTGATGACACGGATGCTACCATGTGGAATGTGGGTCGAGTGAAGGGTCGTCATTTCGGTGCCGTTCTTCGTCCACGGCCCAGCTATCGGGACCGGGTGTTCGCTCAACTGGTGTTCCTTGGCGAATTCCAGCGCCTTGTCAACAGTTCCATCGGTGCTGCCGTCGCTAACAATCAGAATCTCCCAGCCCTTCTCTTTCCCACTGCCCTTTTCGCCTGCATGTGCCGAGCCATACTGCGACTGCAGATAGTCAACGGCCTCTTCCAGCATGCCGCCCATTCGCTCCTCCTCATTGTATGCAGGCACCACAACAGTCATGAACAGTTCTGCCTCTTCAATGGGCATCTGGGGTGGTATCACAACCTTTGTTCCCGGTGCCTTGGCTGCTTCCTTCTTGGCCAACTCCTTTTCAGCCGCCCACTTGTCGAGCCAACACGGTAGTTGCTTCCGTTCGCTTCGAGTGCCGTCAGGCAGGACCGTGAGGTACTGCTTTTCAGATGGTCGTGGAAGTCGGGGAGAGGGTGCGAATAGTGTGAGGGCGACATAGGTCTGCGCGCCTCAATTAGCAATGCTACGCCTTTGCGTATCGCATTCAAGACCTACCCAAAACAACAGCGCGCCGACCAAGAAGGTGAGGCCTACGAGAATGGCCCAAGTTGGGGGCATCTCTAGCTTCTTTTGCGGAAAGCTCTCAAATCCATAGCCCGAACCCAGCTTCGTGGTATCGAAAGCGCGGTTCGACATGATGTAGTGACGATGCCACGTGCGGGCAGGAGGATGCGTTGACTACCGGAAAATCTTCGCAGACATTTACAACGCGCTCAAAATGCAGATCTCAGCGTGAGAAGAACAATTGAGAGGTTGGCGTGATCTTGTAGCGGTGCAGCCAATTGACTTGCGAAGATGCAACGTGTTTGCTGACGTAGACCGAGGAAGCAGGTGGGACCGCGGTGGCACTGGCTTAACAAGCCACACGCTAGCGCCCGTTGGCGTCAGGCACAGCCGTCGACCGAGGGCTCCAGCTCATTTCCCCACTGTCCTGGCAATATGGGATCTGGGCCCAGGCTGCTCTTGTAGACGTTTAAGGCATAACCACGGTGGTATTGGGCTTTGAGGACCCACGTATTCAATACTCAAAGAAACACTCAAAGATCCTTAATGGTTAATCTCAGCCGCAGCAAATGGACGCAAATCACAATAAGAACTCCTGTCTATATTCCCTGCGACTGATGAAGTGCTACACTACAATCTAGAGACCGTTGACGCCAGGTATTAGGAAACTCGAGGAACATCACCCGCAACCGGGCCTGCAATCAGCGCGACGCCTCAGTCCATCTGCTCTTTTGGTTCAGCTCCTCCAATGAAGCCTCAAAGTGGGCCAACGACCTGAGGAGGCCATACACCGTTCTTGCGACTTAAGAAAAAGATGCCGCCCCTCGGGGCGTTCGTGGGGTCGTATCTCTTCTCAGCGCACCGCAAGCCTTTAGCTGCCAACTTCTGACGCATGTGGTCCAACTCCTCCTGACCCAAATTGGTAGCGGTGACCAACAGACAGTTCTTTGTCCCCCTGACTCGCGGTAGATAGCCGTCGATGCGCGACATATGGTCGTCGATGACTTCCTTTCCGGTAGCCGTCAAGACCATGTTTGCACCTGTGCCCGATGCGCGTGCAGGGGGAATATGGGCGCCGAGGACGTACGCGTCGTCGAAGATGACGACAAAGCTGCAGGATCCCAGTCCTGTGGTCCCGAATGTGTCTTCTGCTGCCCATGCTGTTCCTCCAGTCACGTCCATTGGCACGGTCGCGCCGCGCTTTTCAACGTCGTCCACAGTGTTCCGCTTGCAGCCCTTCGTCCCCTTCTTACAAGGAACTGGCTTGGGCTTCTCGCCTTTGGTCAACTGCATCTTGCCGCATGTGGTACATTTCTTTGGGTCTTTCAGCGGGCACTTGTAGGCACGCGGCGGGGCCCGGGTCAGAAGGTGGGTGAGATCGCGCTGCTCCAACGCCGTCGAGTCGAGACTGCGTTACTATTAGCTGTCGCTCAGTGCCTCACATGTGGGAGGATTGACCTTGAACTAGGGACTACCAAGGCCTGAGTCACGCCCAGTGTAGCAATGAGGAGCAGACTGATGTTTGGGAACCGCATTTTTCTGTAGGTGAAGGGGAGAAGTGCAGGGGTTCTGGTAAAGAGCAGAAGAGTATTGTTGGGCAGGTGAATAGAAGTGTTATTGCCTGTTTGACCGTTGAGTTTACTGCTCAATCAGGACTACACTCAGTACTCTTATATCCTTCGTCGCAGGTCCAGAATAGCTTACGGATTGTTAATACTGTGGAGATCTCTCACGGACTAGGACTTCGCAGCTTCGTAGCCGGCTTGAGGATTCGCCTTGAGACATCCTTTGTGACGTTAGAGACGATACCTGTGTATAATCCGCTGCTTTAGAGCACGATGCGCCGAGACCCGGACATCGAACAGGCCTTGACATGGGGTCATTGGTTATCAATGGGTATCTCAGTACGGACACGCTGGTGCACTCAAATCGTGTTTGAATTCCTACGGTCCTATGAACAGCTAATTATTACTATATCAGGCATTCGAAGGCCGTTGTATAGGACCGATAATACTCAATCCGTGCGAACACTCGGACATCAAGCTCGCAGTTGAGCACACCCCTGTTCGGGATTAGTGCCGGCTTCCCGATGCTTACATCCATCGGAGCCGCCTGCCTCCACACCAACAACTTCAAGACTCGCTTGTAGAAATTATAAACACGACCAACAAGTCGATTCAAATACAGCATCGCACGATGTACCTAGATTTTGCATCCGATCCATCTCAGGCTTCATGGGAGGCGCCCCCAATGCCCAGACTGGACAATCTCCAAGAGGATACAACACACAAGCACCGAAATATTGTCAACCCTCGCGCTGAAAGCCTCGCACATGCACAACGCCAATTGAGCAAGCTCTGCACTTCCACAGCTCCTCGCTCTGGTCTTGAAGAATTCTTAGCCATATGGCGTGATCCTCTCCAGCCAGATCGCGTGCAGCCGAATGCATTGGCATGGTTTCAGGCCGCAAAACCTCTTTCGACGGCGATTAAAAATGGCCGCGAAGATGCAGCACAAGTACTACTGGCCCATGGTGTCAAACCTGAACGACCAGATGTCTGGGCGGCACTGGATGTTCTCGAGGCTACTGGAAGCAAAACAGCACTCGAAATACTCCTAAATGGTGGATGGGGGATGGATGAGCCGCTGAATGAGAACGCTACATCAATTCTCGGGTGAGCGATGAAGTCAAGTAATTAGCTCTCAAACTTGCTAAGGCAGATGTAGATACTTCGTCGACCAAAAAACAGATTTGGTCCAGTGGTGCTTGTCGTTAGGGGCGTCACCGAACGCATCTAGTCCAATGGGACAGACTGCTATGCACCGAGCAGCAGCGTTCGGGACTCTTGACACTTTGAAGCTTCTCGTCAGCCACGGTGGAGTCATTGCACAAACAGACTTGGTAGCACACGCAGCTCTGGCATATTGTAATGGAGACAAGACCCGAGCCGAAGTCGTGAAGTATCTGCTAGATCATGGCGCCCTCATAGACGCGTACTATATGGGCCACAGTGAACGTTGGAATTCCGCGACCAACTCCTTATTCCTGACATATGGTCGCCAGAATGCGTTACATTTTGCAATCTCATTTGGAGAGGAAGAGCTGGTAGAACTGCTGCTTTCGAGAGGTGCGGATAAGACACTGAAGATGTTTTCCTTGCGAACAGAACTCAAACAGAAAGACCCACGGGAGCTGGCTTCCCTGCTTGGGCATGAAGATATCGCGATGCTGTTGTGATGCACCGTCGGCGGACAGTGATCAAGTATTTCAGAGTTAGGCTTCCAGCTGTTGGCGGCCTCCTTAGTCGTCCAGTGGCCGCCAATCAAACCAGTCCCTCCACCCTGGCCCTGAAAATGTACAAAAACTCTCATGATAACCCCCATAATTTCTCTCGTCTGATTATCTACCTCTTCTCTCTTACATTTCCAAAATACAGAAACAAGATCTGCGGCTCTGCCGCCGTGCCCGTTAAGTATTGGCGTCGCGTCAACATACTCTTTCCCCTCCAACAATAACAAAATCGGTAGCTAAACCGCCTGATAAGAAAAGTGCTGAAGCTGTTCCAACGAGCTGTCTGTGTATTACTTACACCATGACTTTATTGACGATGCAGCGCTACCAAAGACATCTCGATCGGCCCAGCTGTTAATCAACACGGAATGCAAACTTCGTAGACAGTCGATCAAGCGCATAAAGGACCTCAAACATCAACTAGGCTCTAACAAGGCAGCGTCTTCATGTCCGGTCCTCCAGGTGAATGCTCCTCAGGTCAAGCACGTTCGAGCACCGCCAAGGAGTCACTTGGCTGCATGTAACTCTGAACCCGACAGAGTTGACTCGTGTACAAGAAGAACTTGAAAGTCCAAACGCGGTACTCTCACAACAATGGTGTATCAGCGATATTTGGCAACTAGAGTGGTAGTTATGTTCGAGAAGAGTCTAGCAGCTGTGGCGCTTAGTGATGCTTTCTCACCGGGGAAGCCGCGGGCACAAAGCCGCCTAAGCGTCTAACTTTAGAGGAACAAAGTAGCAGCGCTCGAGATTGCGGCCAGGAAGCAAGCGAAACCATTGTCAGACATAGTGACTGGGGTGTATTCATGAGATGGAGAATACGCGAACATGTTGTTCCGTCAGTAATATTTCGTGATGAGATTGTGACTTCCTCGGCTTCTGAATACTTGAAGAAACTTAATACTGTGAGGCTCAAAGATGGCATATTTTTTTGGACTCAGTCGATATCTATCAGATTCGGCCTCGGTATAGGCCTACCCGAGTACAACAAGAACACCTTTGAATGTACACCTATGATCTCGGGGCCTGGCCGAATTCTTGCCCAAGATTTTCGTGACCGACTCCGCACCATGGAAGACCTATGTAGGCACACTCCCTTAGTTTACCGTGTCCTCGTCACTCCTGTGTGACTTCTCTGCTTCTCTCGTTACATTCTCTGTTTGTCCGTGTTCTCCAGCCGAGCCTTTTCGATCTGTTCCACCTCCTTTCAGCGCGGATTTGCTCCCGATTATTGGCATTGGACGATAGTAAACATCAGTGCTTTTTTCCATTCCCCGACAGCCGCTGCAGAGTTAGCCCTGCCACGAAAACAGTAGTGTTGCAGAGCTAACTGCTCATTACACTCGTCCTGATCAACAAGGCTTTGAAATCCCTCCTCAGCCCTTTGCAGTCTGAGTCAGGCTTACTTTGTCTCTACCTCCATATTTGACAAATGCCTACCAATGTACCAGTGTACCAGAAAGTCCCCATGATTTTCCACTACTCCCATTCGAAAATCATGTAGAAATTTCAAGCCAAGCTTTCTCCTGCTCTATAATGGTTGCCGAAATGTGCGGACCATCTCAGTTCTGGTACGCATTGCTGGAAGCCCTGCTGCCAGAAGAGTTCCTACGAGAGATTGGCTAGGTCAAGGTGTCAGAGTACCTGTGGTACGTAAATCGGCAGGTACGCACCTTGTTTAGAGCCTAGACAAATTCTATAATGATACATGTAATATAGGCAATAATCCTAAAACCTTAATAAGTGGTTGTGTACACTAGGCTACAAATTAGTACTGTAGTAGAGACGTGAGGCATAAGGGGCTAGCCCTACTCCCTACTGTGAATCAGATCTTAGGCTTGTGTATATAGGGAAAAGACCCCCATACTACATGTATAAGGAGACTCTGACCAATCAGGGTACCTGGGTATCTTAACCCACTGACTACATTTGTGGATAGAACCAAAAGTGAGGTGGTCCGCACATTTCAGCAAGCACTGATAGCAGACTCGTCTAGTCAGCAGTCAAACACCCGAGCTGAGGATGGTGTCTCCCAAAAGCGAGGTGAAAACAAGTCTCCTGCCAAAAATTTTATAGGCATGCTCATTCACGAAGAAACATTGATTAGACATTACTGACACGCCAACAGGACGAAGTTTTGAGCCCAGAAGAGTGAAGATCAAAAGACGGAAGGAAAGTGTAGCATGTAACACAGTGAAGAACTGAAACGAGTCGAGACGAGACGTGGAGTGTTCATAGGCGCTTCAAGCTTTGTCTCGACATGACTGATGAAAGAGCAATACGATTGACAAATGTAAATGACATATCATAATACTACAATGCGTAAACCCAAACTCCATGCAGCCCTAACAGATGAGGAATCGCTCTATACCTAATGCTCAAATCCAATACCCAAAGCACCGTTGAGATCCCTGAAGTCGCCTCTCAAGACCTCGATACCATCCCGCTGCACTTCCTTGACCAGTGCGTCGATCTTTGGCGCCATGACCTCAGGCTCGAAGCCGAAGTACTTGTAAGCCGTCTTGCTGGGAAGACTCTTACCGAACCTGCGCATCGAGAAGGCTGCGTCGGCGTAGCGCTCCCAGCCATTTGCCGCATAAGCCTCGATGACGACCGCAGGCTTGCCAGCCTTGGATTTGAGGACCGACTGCTTGTACTCGCGTGACTGTTGCTCAAACAGGCGGGGTACAGGGAATGAAACAACCCGTGCGGTGAGGTTGAACTTCTCCTTCAACACGTCACGGGTCTGCATGGCATACACCATCTCACTACCAGTAGCGATGAGGGTGACATCGAAGTTCTCTTCCTCAACAAAGACGTACGCGCCTTTTGCGAAGCCCTCGCGAGATGACTGCTGCCACTGGGGAAGCACTTGGCGAGATAGCGAGATGATGCTGGGAGTTTCGGTTGCTTTGATGGCGACCTCGAACGCACCAGCTACCTCCTCAGAGTCGCAGGGTCTCATGTAGAGGACATTAGGCATGGCACGGTACAACGCTGCGAGAGCAATCGGCTGGTGCGTCGGGCCGTCCTCTCCAGTACCAATGGAGTCGTGTGTCGCGATGTGAATCTGCTGCAGCCCCTGGAGAGCACCCATGCGGACAGCTGGTGCAGCGTACAGGTAGAACATGAAGAAGGAGCTGGTGATGGGGAGGAAGGTGCCCCTGTTGAATGCTACAAGACCGTTCGAGATGGCGCACATGGCGTGCTCGCGAATACCGTAGTGAATGTAGCGTCCAGTGTAGTTGCCATCCAATCCACAAGCAGTGCGAAGCTCAGGAGACTGGAAGTCGACCTTCTTACCGTACGCAACATTGCAAGAAGGTGTGAGGTCGGCAGTGCCAACGAGGAAGTTCTTCATATTCTCACCAAGGGGGTTACCAACAAGGCCGGCAGATTTGCGGGTGGCGGTAGGCTCCTTGGGAAAATCCTCCTTCTTGGGGATGAACTTAGTCCAGTCTTCAGGCATTTTGCCGGCAACGCGAAGCTTAAACTCAGCTGCCAAATCAGGGTACTTTTGCTCATAGGACTTCAGAGTCTGTGACCACTCAGCCTCAAGCTGCTTTCCGCGGGGAGCGACGTCCGCAAAGAAGCTGTACATCTCATCAGGCAGAATGTAGTGCTCTTCTGGGTTGAGGCCTGAGGCCTTTTTGATGTTTGCAATATCGTCCAAACCGAGTGCAGCGCCGTGTGTTGCTGGTGTGCCGGCCTTTGCAGAACCAATGCCGATTACTGTTCGAATGTTGATAAATGTGGGCTTGTCGCTCCTACGAGCGGAGAGCAATGCGTGAACAATTGAGCTCACGTTGGAGTGACCGTCAAGGATGTCGATGACGTTAAAACCGGTTGCCCTCATCTTGGCGTTCATGTCTTCACCGGAATTGGCAACGTCGGCGGTGCCGTCGCATGTAATGTTGTTGTTATCATAAATGATGCAAAGGTTGTTTAGTTTCCAGTGACTGGCAAGAGATACTGCTTCAAGACCAACACCTTCTTGGAGACAGGCATCGCCAATCATGCAGTATGTCATGTTGTTCACAACCTCGTGCCCCTCACGGTTGTAGGTCGCTGCGAGGTGCTTGGTAGCCATGGCAAGGCCAACCGCATTCGCAACACCTTGGCCCAGTGGACCGGTTGTGACTTCAACACCGTCGTTCTCGATCTCGGGATGGCCTGGACAGATCGAGTCGTACTTCTCGGAGTGGTATGACTTGAGCTGATCGGTGGTCATCTCCTCAACACCAACAAGGTGCATGAAGAGGTACTGCCACAGGCAAGCGTGCCCATTGGACAAGACGAATCGATCGCGGTTGAAGTAGCTGCCGTTCTTGGGGGAGAACTTCATAACGTATTTGTATAAGGCCACGCCAATGGCCGCCATTCCCATGGCCGACCCTGGGTGCCCGCCATTGAATTGTTGGCAGAGGTCTGCGATGTATGCGCGAAAGTATTTGAGAACGAGATCATGTTTCTGGGCGTCTTGAAGCTCTACAGCAGCGACTGCTGGAACACCGTTCACCTTTGCGGCGACAGGCTTGATTGGGAGCTCGTGCGAGACATCATCGTAGTATTCGAGCGAAGGAGCCATTGTGCTTGATGTGTAACGAAAAGGCGAAAAGAGAAGGCACTGATGCTGCTCCCCACAGGTGCGCTCGAGCTGTATTTATCGACATGATTGCTGCCCATAAAAGCAGACAAGAGCACTCCCGACAGAGCCGCAACGATCGCTCGACGCGAAAGGTGTATAGTTGACAGGCGACAACAGGTGGGCGGGTACTGTGATTGGTGGTTGGCCCATTGTCATCGCTTAGAGCTCGCCTCGAGCAGTTCGGACCGTCAGCCCACCCGCGAGCGACCCCGCTGTCTGCTAGGATCTGGGGCCCCGCATAGGGACGAAAATCTGAAGGGCGCTTGAATCATGAAGGTATTTTACTGGTGGCGTCATCGGAAGTGTGTGTTCGATGAGCTTGTAACGCGCTCAAATCACTGGCGAGGTTCCTCGCGAGCGCTACTCGCTTCGAGCTCGCTAAACAACGCTTCAGCAGTGACGGTCAGCTGCCGCCACTCCAAACCTTCACAAGATCATTCAAGATCGACCTTGAAGGAAATTTACTGATGTGCAATACTTTGTCCAAGATTTCAAGGATCTCGCCTTGTTTCTCTTGACTGTCGGCACACAGGGCAGCTGCAAATTGTCAGTAACACACAGACAGCCACGAGTTGAGCTCAACTCACCGGCATAGACAGCCTGGAAGCTGACAAATGCACTAGGCTGGTTTTGAGATTGCTGCGCGGCAGCAATTCCACAGATCATTGTTGTGCTCTCGCGAAGCATTTTGAAGCGCGTCTGATAAACATTCAAGCCGCCGATTGACGGCTGATTGAGAACCATGACGATCCGTGAAAAGTGATACATCTGTATTGCTGCAGCATGTGCAGGTGGATGAATCCATATAGGCGCGAGCGAGTATGATTCGGAGGCTGATCTCGGGGTCGAATACGTGCCGGCAATGCGTATCGGTTCGAAGGATTGAGGAAGACACCGTTTCCAGGCATCAAGCATCCGCATCAGTGTTGCGCCTGCTTCGATGTACTCTGTGATATTCTGTTCTTTTGGTGTCGCAGCGAATTGTACCTGGGCTACATCAGTTCAGCAGGATCGATAAGGCACTGCACTTACACATTTGGCTGTAATATAGATGATGCGGTTGGTAAGTTCTTCGTTTGTAAGCTCAGACATCGACCGCGTCGGCTGATGGATAGTCAGTGCCGGACGACCTGTGCGGAAAGCAGCCCATATGTCTTGACGTAACCAGGAGAACCAGACAGCACGCCTGAGACTATCAGTTGATTCACCGCTGGTGTTAGAATTACGCTGTATCCAAAAGGCGCCTCTACATGATGTTAGCCTGGTAACATTCAATGAGATGAGTAAGACCTACCTCAAGTGACGGTCCCATGCGGAATGATCAGGGTTTTCTGCTGTTCCGAACATTTCGTATGTTGATATCATGATCGCCGTAACCAGTATTTCACGAGATCCAGTATATGTCTGATAGAGTAGGTTCTGGGAGAGATATTGCAAGGTCTCGAAGTAGTACTGCTCTGCAAACTTTGCCGCGTTTGGCGAGAGGCTGTGCACAGACGCTGGCGTGCCTGGTGGGACATGGACTGTGGCTTCGTTGGGTTCAGTGTGAGCTTGGCTAAGGGTGAGGTGCCGGGCACCAACGGCCAGGATCGATTTCAGCAGGCCAACATTTCGCAATGCGAGATGTGGTACCATGCTCGCGAAGTGGTTTAGCGGATCAAAGAGGTCCAGGATAGGCGCCACAACATTGATGTAGTGCTCCAAGAAGACCAGTTCATCGTCCTTGAGTTCGATTGTAGTATCTGTGTTCCACGGCTCCGACAGCAAATCCTGTGTCGTCGCCACAGGCCCATCGCTATCACCAGGACCTGTATCAGGACCAACTGACTGTCGAGGCGTCTGTCGACGCGATAAGCTGGCGTAGTCGAAGTTCCAGCGATTACTAGGATTCTGATCCTGCATAGTGTCTATCGCATCCTGAGCCAAGAGATCATACCATTCAATCCTGCACCAGATTAAGATCGTGATTCACATGACAGCTCTTGCGTACTCACGGGCCGAATGACGGAGTTAAGGTGTCGCCAAAGGAGAAAAGACTGTCGTCTAAAAAGAAGCTGTCGTCCGGGAGCACGGTACCGGGAACTTGCGGTGGATCGATGTTGAACGGGATCCAGGACTGCGTGGCCTCTTGCGCAGACGAGCTCAGGCCACCCGATGGCGCAGAGAGACTTAGAGACGCCGCATCTGGTCCTGGGAGGGAAGGGCTCTCTGAGGAAATAGGCTTCTCTTCGACTGTACGCGCGCTCAATGCGCGAGGCCGCTGAGGCGTCGCCGACTTCTGTGGATATTCACAATCTCGCTCAACTCTTGTGCAATTCTTGCATCGCGGTCGCGTTTCATCACATTTTACCCTTCGCTTGCGACAGATCAAGCTGTACGTTCTTCAGCAAGCGATCCACACGGTGGGAAGCTAAGCAGTTGCAAGCCCCAAATCTATTCACACTTGCTGTCATGCTTTGGAGTGACTTACCAGCCAGTTGAGGTCCTCAAACCACGTGATTTCGAAGGCATTGCAACTTGTTTGTGGGGAAGTATCGAGGGACTGATGCTGCTCGATGCGAGCTGCAGATTCCCTCTTTATGTAGCGATCGGAACCTTAGCCCAGTCCCGTGAACAGCCACCGACCCCGCTAGCCCCTCTCTTCAAAGCAAACTATCGTCGAGCCCTCTCTGCCATAAGTAAAAACTTCATACTGTACCTTAATAGGACAATCCGAGGCCGTGAGCGACTTGTAGTCCCCATGTAGATGTGGAGAGCCTCGAGTGTCAGCGTCACTCACAGCCAAAGAAAGCGCGAGAAACGCGCCTCAATGCGCTATAGAAGCTCTGGCACCCGCCTGGTCTCTGCCTCCACTCGCCGGAAAAAAGGAATAACAATGGTTGTAGAACGCCTAGCTTCAGCCGCGTGCCTGACGTGTGTTGGCAAATGGGTGAACCTACCAAAGCGGGAGCCGTTCAGCTTCCTGGCCCGTGCGCAGGACAGCTTCTCAGATGGTTCGGAGTTCTTCTGCTTCATCACCCAAAAGACCTCTAGATGCCAGAGTAAGTACACATTCAGGGAAAACCCTACCTAAACCGAGTGACATTTTTTACATGAATGAGACTGTCACATGTATTTCAATAGATCCACAGCCTTTCAGACGAGCTCGACCGTCGTAGCACGCGCAGAATCGAACAATGATTCATCAATCCATCGAGCCAGACCAAGTCTTCTGTACCCCTGATTCTGCGGAAGTCTTGCCACTACAATTCCCATGACCATCGACACCATCGCGCCTTCATGTTTGAGCCGCAATTGGTGACGACGGAAGGATCGTATCGACTCACTCTGGAGGGCCACACAGTATGTGTCTCTGAAAGCAGCGATCTCTCCCGCGATATCAGGATAAAATACCCCCATGGGTGCCTTCCCTTGGGTTAACGGCTGTCCACCATCAGGGAAACGTACAACACCGCACCCGCACTCGACCCTGATGCAACGCACCCCACCCAAAACTATCTTTCCTTCTTGAACCTCTGCAAACGGCTTATTTTTATCTGCAAGAACGATATGAGCGTTCTGAACTCTCAAGGTTTTCAATCCAGGATAGACATCCTCTGGGTGTTCGTACTGAGCGCTATCATTGTCTGGCTCGAGTCGCAGGCTATCATAGGTGATACTGCCCATCAGCGATGCCCATGACCATGATGGTGCGAGGTACGCGGGTCTTGTCGCCGTGTAATCTTTTACTTGCCACAGAAGTGCCGCAGGAAGATCTGTATTCCATATACCAGCACAGTACTGCTTTCTGCCACCTCCAAACCTTTTCGCCAGACCCGAAAACGCGACAAGCTTATCTGTCGCAACAGTCAAAGAACGAGACGTGTAATCTTCCACAAGTTCGTACCAAGGATACTGCTGCGCACCTACGATTTGACGATGTAGATTCTCCTGCATTAATCGTGGTGTTTCTGATTGTGTCTCTGGTTTGATATCCTGCCATGGTACTTGGGCAGTCGCTTTGTGCGGTCCGTTCTCCCAAAGCAACTGGCCCCTCGCAAAATATATGGTGCAGTTTGACAGCTCTTTCTCTTGTAGTACCCAGGCTCGAGTTCTGAGAGGACTGTCAGTCTCCCCATCTGCTCGGGAGGGCTGTCCATTAAATTCTTCAATCCAGGACTCAGGTTTCTTTGAGAAGATCCTAATGCGATTGGTTCTGTACATCTCGACCTCGAGCTCTATATAAGGGGATCTTAGCGATGTCTGGACACTCGGGTTAATCCGACATCCTTCTGAGCTGTTCTTTGAGCTCAGCGCCGCTAAAGTGCAACGCGCATTACCGTACACTTCGGCCATAAGTGAGGCTTCTTGTGCCCAATCTGACCCACTGTCCTGGATTATGCACATCGAGTCGATCCAGATATAGCGAACGCCGAGCTGCTTAGTGATCTCTACAGCATCACGGAATGTCTTGGGGAGAACCTTGAACGGTATCCCGCTCTTGAGCCAACTTTGAAGATTTTCTTTCTTTAATTGGACCGGAACATTTCCGCCCCAGCAGTGACTTAAGGCAAGATATGATGGTGGAGATGTTGTGCGAATATTTTGAGATAGTACTAGTCGTATGGCATTGCTTTTCTGAAAAGCTAGGACGTCCAGGAGTCTAGTTGGCAAAAATCGTTTGGCCTGGTCCAAAGTTGCCTCGTTGGGGGAATTGCGAGTTTGAAGCCATGTATTCATCAAGTGCACATTGTCAATGTTTTCATTCAACATTGCCAACTGAGTTTGGCCTGAATAGTCAGCAGTTGCCATTCAAGAGTATGACTTTGCTTACACCAAATCTTTGGGACGCGGAAGAAGTAAAATGTACCCAAGGACTCAAGGTAGGCCTTTGTTCCCAGACAAAAAGCTCGGTGAGGGTCAGAGTAGTCACGCCAGAAGTACAGACACTCGTTGGGGTTTCTCAATTTGCCAATATGAATGGATCCAAGCAGGAGGGTACACAACTGACAGCCCTTCATTTTCTGTTTCTGCATAATACGGTAGGGCTGTAGCTTCACTTTGACTTCCATACGTGATTCGAACAAGTCGTAAGCCAAAGACCAGAATTCCTCTGGTATGCCGCGACAGATAGAACACAGCTGCTGAGACATAGTGTGGAAGTTTGAATTATTTGGAAAGTAATTGCGAGGTGACTGTTGAAAACAATACCAATTTCTCGTCTTTACGGCATTCTGAATTCAGATCCAGGGGATCTACTAAGTTTCACGAAGCGCCATGACAGCGGTAACGTTGAGTATTGAAATGTTTATTGGTCCGCCATGATCGGCAGATCCATTCCGAGACGCTGCTATGTCCGAAAATGGACAGACGAGGAACCGTGCCGCAGACCACCGTAGCGGGAGGACGCAGCCTTGTGAATCACCGATTTTAAATGAACCTCGACTTCTTCCGGCCGGTGGTCCTTGCCTCTTTTTCATCTTAATGAGTCCTGTGTTTGTGGTCGTACTGTAAGCGACCTAGCGGTACAAACTTATTCTGCTTTAGTCACTTTCTCGTCACTATAATGTATACTTGAGGGGGGCTATGAGCCTTGTAATCCGCTCCGAGTATAATCGCTGGTGCTCTCCGGATGAAGGTCTAAGAGATAGCTGTGTTTTCCCGCGAGAGATGCACGAGGCCGTCGAGCAATCTGCTGATTGCATGGCCTAACTGGCAATGTTGGTTGTCCCAATTCGGAATGCAACACGAGTGTAGCTGCCATTCGGAAAACAAATTGGTCGAGCAGACCCGCTACCTTATGCGCGTCCATGCGACATGGGGGAGTTGAAGATGCCTTTTGCGATCCAAGTGGTACGAAGGATATAGAGCATCATGCATTGAGAACAGCAAATGTATATGTATCTGAGTCGTATGTGATCCAACGGCCAGTCTTGTTGTGTCTATTAGCAGGGAGCGGTGGGTCAAAGAGGGGAACCTACGTTCGAGAGACGATATCCCAGTCTCAACACCCTTTCAGCGCGGCTCTTCGAAGTACTTGGAAGCTCAAGGTATCTTTCTTCTTCATCACGCTCCTTCCCAAGCCAATGTGCGGGGAGATATTCTTGCGCCCAAATCAGGCCGCGCACAAGCCAGTCCTCGGGCAGCGGCAGCTCGTCTCTCTCTTTCGACGCGCTGTCTTCAGGAAATACAGACTGAGAAATAACGGTATTCATATCGAGACTATTGTTTTTCTGGTTTTCGCTTTTGATCAACGTGTTGAGAAAGGAAACGAGCTCGGCCCAAGGAGTGCGGTCGACCAAGTGAGAAACGTATGGTACGGAAGCAAGCGTACTGATGAAAGAAAGCATGACGTGCACATGAGGGAGAACGTTTTTGTCGCCGATGCGACGAAGAGCAAGGGCAAACGTATCGTTGGCGAGCGATTGAGCTTTCGTAAAGACAGGGTCGCTAGAAAGGGTGTCTATTTGGGAGGTGATTTGTTCTTCGGTGATCTTTGGATCCGTTGGTTTCGGTGGTTCAGCTGGTGCCGTTTGCTGCTGATGTTCGGGTTTGATCTCTGCGCTCCTACGCTGGGAGGCACGAAGTAGGAAGAGTTGGCGGAGGATGTGTAACTCTGTACCATAGTCATACCAAGCTGCGATATTACTTACGGCAATGTAGACGCCTTGCTCCTTCCACTTGGCAGTTACGTGCCCAATGTGGTTGTCTAAGCTCTCCAAAAAGTCTCGACTTGCTTCCTCATAACCAGTCTTGGAGAAGCGGGCGAAGAGCAGTGCATGCGATTTCGCGAAATTTGTGTCGATCGGCGACCCAGCGGTATAGATAGTTTGGTCATCCTGGATGAGAGGCCTGAATAGGGTCATGATTGACTCACGAGCACTGGGAAATGTTTCGACGCAGTTCAGCGATGTTGTGTAGTAGTAAAGCTGCTGCAGAGGATTAGGACGTGCCAGAATTGCCAGGTGGTGATAAAGACGCCCAACTGTGGGGTTTCTGTCTGCAGCTTTGGAGTACCATGACCTTGCGACACCAGCCCATGTTTCACGGTCCCGGATGTCTTCATCCTCGATAGCCATACGGTAACGACCAAGGTCACCCAGGCATTCGATCCATGTGTCTTCGAAAGCTGGTACAGTCTCATACAACAACGCCATCATCTGATAGGCTAAGTAGATGAATGCCAACATGTAATCCAAACTGTGGGGAAGCTTCTGCCGAAGTAGCTCGAGGAATGAATGGATACCGTGCTTCCACATGCGTGCGGGCATCGTATACTTGGCTGCCAACCGACGAAGCGCCGGAGACGCCGAAGGATGCTGCGACGCTAAGAAGAAGTCATGATGCTCATGCAGAAGAGTCCTATGAAGGGCAATAAGTGCTTGCCAATGGTCGGGAGCTAGCTTCTGACTCGTATCTTGGGGTGCAGCCGCCTGGGCTCGATCCACATGTATGCACTTCGTCTCGACCATTGTCAGGCCGGCGTAGATTGATTTGACTTCCGAAGCAAGTTGTTCCTGTGAGATAGGGCGACTGTCCGGCTGCAATAAAAGTTCCGGGTAGCGAGGATCATAGTTTTGCTGTAATTGGAGAAGTCCACCCCGGCGTTGAGGACGCGTGGAGGAAGCAGTGCGTGGTTTCTCATTGGGTGATGAATGCTGCCTCTCCTTTGAAGTGATGTCAGTCGACCGGTCACTAGGGTTTCCTGTGTTAGACCGGCGTGGAGAGGTAGTGCCCTTTCTTCCTTGCCTGTGGTTGTACAAACGGGCTTCTCGAGGTTCAGATCGGGATTCACCCTGGCCCATTGTATATACCATGTCCCTTGAATAGTCAGGATCGGCGACAGCGATCTTGTCGCCAGAGGTTCCCTTTTTCTGGTGAGTGCGAATCTCAGACTCGGCTCGTCTTTTCTTCCCTGAGGAAGGTGAGGTCTGTCGCTCTTGGTTCGCATCTAATGACAATGCAGCAAGATCAGGTGCCCCTGTCCCACCCGCCATAGTTTCTGGAGATTGTCTTGATCTCGATCTCGCTCTGATAACTGCATCTCGGACTTGCACGCGGCCCTGCTTGTCGTCTAAGCCCTGCAACTCCGAAGCATGTTCGGCTTTCGTGTGATCCAGCAATTGGTCGATATTCTGGAACATTCGCCCATCGTGGCCATATGGACAAGGCAAGGGTCCGGAAAGCCGGCTTTCAGCCTTGTGGCTCGCTTGGGTCCGCAGGGCATTGACGAAGCGCGACTGAATATCAACTTGAGGAAAGTCCATTCTGAGCGCAAAATCTTCACGACCCGCAGCTCTCTTGTTCATCAAGATGCCGAATGTCGCGAATGAGTAGAAGTGTGATGCAGCTGGACACTTTCGACAGATGGCGGAACATGAGCAAGCTGTATATGAGATCTCGTTAAGTATCTCGAGCTGAAGAAGGGCAAATTGATGTTACGAGGCTACCGACTCTGGTGAGGCATCAAGAAAGGCGATCGATGGTTCTCGCTTTGTGGCTGGAGAGGTGACGCGTATTCCGAGAAGAGGCCAGCTAAGCAGAATCCGGTCGGAGCTGAAGCCAGGGGATGTGCTCATACGACCAAGAAGGTGAGTGCTCTCTTAAAACAATTCTCATCAGAAGGACTCCAGGACTGCTGCAGTGAGATGAGGCTCTGCTCGTACGTCAATCACGGTCTGTTGTGTTGCGGAAAATTGCGAACCATCATGATTAGGCAAAAAGCAGGCAAACTAGCGCTAGGCACAGGCACCTATGCATGTTGCAACGCCCGCCGAAGTCCCGCAAAACCACCTAGCCGCCATGCATATGCACAAGGGGACACGCAAGGATTGCACCCGCAACGTCTTCAAACACAATGGGCGCACCATGATTTGTTGCCTTTTCTATACTTCATTGTGCGGCTCACAGTCCACCCCGCATCGTAGCGTCCTCCACTCTCCTGCTCCACAGAGACATCAGGTCTCCAGCTTGCCCAGTGACTGTGGAACCGGCTGTAGAAGAGCTTGAGGTGCTCGATTCATAACTCGCCAAAGTCTAGATGGTCTGCGAATGGATCCTTCGGTTGCCTGGAATCTACTTGCCCAGTAACACCTACTCGCGGCATGCAACCCGACAAGCGGATTCGCTGTCGCGAGATATGGACCCAGCCTCTGCGCAGGACAATTGGGCTGCCTCTCTACTTGATATTCCAGTTGGCGCATAGGCTGAAGCTGACAGCTTACAGCCATCTACATATCTCGTCCTTAACGATTGCCTTGTGAAATTGACACAATGTTTCAACCTGCGAACAGCCACTGCAGCAGCCCGCGACGTACGATAGACCTGCATTCAGACGGGGTATTACGCACGTTTTAGTGTATACTATGTGCCCGGTCCGACAAGAAAGACATTGTTGTCAGGCGAACCAGCCGATATGTTCGCCTTCTTAACCAGTCTCACACAAGAACACCTGACACCATATTGTTGGCATCGGACACACCATTTGGTCTTTGGCACAGCAGCTAATAGGGCTCAGTACTCTTAAAGCCTGAGGCATACTTCAGACACCCACGGCAGGTGCTTCGTAGTCTGTCGATATTGGGCAGATATGTGAGGGGTCATGCGAAGGGTGTTGGCAGTGCGCCCTAACCAGAGAATGGGTTTATTTTTGCCTACTCGATTGATAGTAAGACTGTCGGCCAAATGCCGTTTCGGCTCGTGCTCGGGGCCACGACGAGCCGATAGCAGCAGAATCCGGCAGCAGGATCCGACATCTGAGTATCGTGTGTCCATCTTGCAAAACGGTACGTCTCACAGATCGTCAGCATGTTGTGAGAGATGATGAAATTCCCCTCATCAGTCGACATGCTGTCCCGAGCAATCTTCTTCTCACGCGGCTTTTACATCCACTCAAAGCAATACTCGACCCTCCCCGTTACGCAACCTATGACCAATTGTACAGTCTTTGATATCTCCACCTCTTGTGGATGCTCTTTCTGGGATCTACCAGTCTTGGGTAAGTTATTAGGCACCAAGAATATCGATCTGTTACACTCATACGGCCCGGTAGGGCGGGACACTGCCGGGTATTCTCTCCGTGACCAATCATTTACAGCCTGAGTAGGCAACGGAGTCACCAGTCGGCTTTTTTTTTAATTCTGAAGGTGTTGCGCAGTCCGCTGTCCATCTGATCCAAGCTGTGATACTCTTACCCACATGTAGAGCCTCTTGTATACAGCGAGTGCAACGGGTGGCGTTTTTCTGGAACGATCACTGGACAGCCATCACAGATCAAATGGTCAGTGGCTGCAAGTATGCACAAGTTTCTCCGGAACTTGAAAGTCTTCATTCACTACTCACATGTTCAGTCACTTATCTTTGCGCAAGTGCAACATTGAACATGAGGGACAATGACCCGGCCATTCGGTAGCGGTTATTATCCGCCTGCGAACAGGCGGAGTCGGTAACGCTAAATAAAGCCTGAAGTAAGATCAAGAAGTCAGGTCAGGCTCTCTGCACGTTTGGGGTAGTCGAGATAAAGGCGTCCTTTTTCTTAAAAGGGGCTTGGCCTCCAAATCGATTACTCCAAAGTTGAGGCTCCCGTGAGGCAGCTATTTGCCTTATTTCGCTAAGGCCGGGGGCTTGATCCCGCCTGGTGCCGTTGAAGATCCATACTGTATGACAAACCAGGAACATTGCATTGCATGTGCATACCGACTGGACGGAACAAACTTGGGTGGTTGGTCAAAGCTGTCTCATCGGGACTATCAGTCCTTGCGAGCGAGGCTGCACAACTCAAGGCACGCGTCTTGCATAATCAAGCATGATCGGTACATCGAACCGAAAGGGCAAAAACAGGGCACCCTTATGGTAGTTGGTGTGAAAGAAGATCCAATCCAACACATTGCATGCTTCGACGTCATGCACCTTGCTCGGTACAGCCAGGGTACCCGTTTCTGCCCCCACGCATGAAAGATGAAGACTAGACCAACAGTTATATCATTACTCATTCGTGTCCTCGGCTGGATCACCAAACCGTCTCTACAACGCGCCATGAATGCGGACGGCGGGCATCTGCAGCTGATCATCTGAGAGAATAAATGAGATACGACAAGACTATTAGCAAATTCTGCAACTTCTAGGCATAATACATTTGTACAATCGAAATATTCGAAGGATTGACGCCTCAAGTGGCAAGCGTTTTCCCAACAATATCCTTCGTTCTTCGTAATTGCCACAATTTCACAAAAAGCCACATTCAAGTCGACTTTCAAAGTCGCACAGAAGACATACTACGGGTGCATTCCATCTTGAGTGTGTCCATTGAATTGAAGCTTTGATATTAGATACTCCGCAGACTACATATTCTAGGCAAACCCTTGGCATAAGCACTCCTCACTCTGCACGCACAATTGCTTGTTCAGGCAATCCCGTCAGCTCGAGCCATCGGGAAGGGAATGCTGATTTTGACTCGTTTGAACCTTTACCCGGGACTTTTGACTTCGAGCTTATGATGAACTTGCGGCCTCCAATGCTTCTAACTGCTGACCTGAAATGCTGACGCCATCCTCCTCAGCCGCACTACTGGATAACATGGTCAGACTCACAATTATAATTCTGAACGTGGTTGATCTTGCCGATGGTGGCGTCTATTGTACTCAGTTCCTGAAGGTTGCCCGGTGTGATGTGACCACGAACATCTGAGTACATGCAGTTTCAGCCACTGACTCCGTGTTGAGCCCATAAACGATACACTATTAATTAGTTGTCACTAAATGGTGCAGTCATCGAAGCCACACCACTTTTTGCCTGATGGACCTGCGCTTGGCTGCCTCAACCGAGTAAAGGACGTGTTGAAGCACAACGATTATGCATCCTTCATCATCAGATCGGCGACCTCTGAACAGGCAACGTTGCAAGCATTCAGAGGCCGCAGGTTATTGAGTAAGTACCGATTAATGTGTGGATTTTGCACTGCAAATCTTAGTGCGAAGGTGGAATGAAGATCGTGGGTGATCGGGGCGGGGTCCGTTTGGCTCGCACTTGAAGGATTGACATGGGTACATGCAAGGCTGAAGTAAGCTAGTCATGTCTTACAAGTCTGGATCCAGGACTACGCATGTTTGGGGGCAGAGATGGCGTTTGCTGCAGGCAAGGCTGGAAAAAAGCTCTGAGAAGGGCAATGATGACGTCTTTTATGGCACAGCTGTAGGACTCAGCTCGCACGGCCTGCACAACCATTGTAGAACTGGTATCTATCAGTGTCGAGAATATGCCCTTCTTACTTGATGTTTCTCTCACATCCCTTCCTTCTCTGACTGCATTATACTCTTGCATCGTGTCTTTGATTAATATTCAAGATTAGTTATTGATAATACTCACGACTTGGGAGATTGGATATTGAAGTAAAGGCGTTTGCTCCTAAAGCCTGATTCCTTGATGATGCTGTTATCGGACATTGTCTTTGTCAAGTAAACGTCGACAACTAACGTCCAAGGGACTATCCCAAGCATGAGCATCACCTTGGAGCACGATGACAGACCGATATCACGGCCTCATCTCGGTAACAAAATGTCCAAAAATCTCGCTTGCAAGCACTTCGACCTCTTTGGAATTCTGCCCCTAGCCTCCAATCGAAATGGTCGCCCATATCGGAGGGCCACGGTCACAAGAACGTGGTGATATGGAGAAAGAAGCAAACCCCGACTCGGAAAGTAAGAAGGCAAACATTCATCCCGAGAAAATGACAACAAAGCGTGCAATCTACCGAGGCATCGCATTGACGATGCAACGAAGACTGCAAAACTGTCCGAAAAGTGCGTGCTTGGGCAGCAATGGTGAGGCCGCCACGCCGCCTGACCTGCCAACACCAGACTTCAGGTGGCTTTTGTGTACCACACTCGAGAGATGTCGCGCTTGTCGCGTTGAAAAGCAATGCAGAACATCTGCATGATCTCGTCCCGGGCCGCCCCGTGACAATGACTCGCGCCTGTGATGCCACGCATCAGGGTCCATCTCGTGCTGCACAGCGCTAGTGGCCGCTTCACCGGATGAAATGAAGCACATGCTTTAGCGTAGAAGCAAATACTACCGAATGGCTTCTTTTACAGATCTGGGGTCCAAAGGCTGCAAAAGAGCACGCGCATGTTGTCACGCGTATATGAAGCGGTGTATAGAGACATCAGCGCATTGGCCCTCCGGTGAGGCTGAGGACCTGCGTAAGTTAGGCTGATCTATAAACGATGTCAGTGGCTGGGAACTGCATCTCGCTCGGCACCTATGAAGACCTCGCGGATTGTGTCGGTAGTTGGCAACATCAGCATTAGTCGGTGAGCCAGAAAGGACGTACTTGCGATGCCGAGGACGATGTGCTTCGGAGTGGCTCAGCGTTTACGAATCATCGCATCGCGTCGAACATGACGTCGGTTTGCCTTTTCATAAATCGTTCTCGTATGTTTCGCTTCCAGAGACCGCTACTATTGTTTGGCCTGAACACGCTAAATCGAGTTCCAGGGGCCATGCTGCTACAGTGGGTTGCGCGATACTTACTCTTTCGGACATCGCCGACATCCCATTTTTGTACACTAGATAGATACGATTGACCTAGAGTTCGGAACTTTGCTGAGTAGTGTATTTGTGTCGTACTTGTGGGGAGGATATCTCTGGAGGTATGAGACACGAGGTGACGCTAATTGCTCCTTCAGACACTGGCTTTTTAGGCATTGGGGCTGTAGCATTGGTGCACTTTTGTGAGCCTCCCAAGGCTATAAGATCAGTGTACGTGACAGACTGTAGTTGGTTCGGTCTTATGCAGCGTAAGTAGAATATGGTCCCGTGGAAGCTTCAGCAAGTGTCCAGTTGTTGAAAGGTCCGTGGAGTTCAATATGCCTTCCTAGATTGCCAGGAATGATCTATTGCACTCAAAGCGCTCACGATATTCAATCTGATGAATATATTTGAAACGAGAGGAAAACCTCTATGCCTGAAAGGAAGGGACAACATTGAAAACCTACATGTGGGTTGAATGTTGACGTGCAGCGAAAATTTGGTTAGAACCAGCAGAATGGTGCAGCTTTTGAATAGAGCGAAGGAGAAGAAGACGAAAGGAGAACCTAAGGCCTAGATAGCACTCGATTGACTGGATCAATAGGCATCATTGTTGCATGGATGACGAATGATGGAGCTGCAGCCGCCGGGGCCAGCGCTTGTCATGTGAAAACCGATCCGCCTCTTTATGAAGTCTTCCACGAACAAAACCAGCGTTCCAGCTTCCGCACCTCAATTTTACACTGCGCCTAATACTGGCAAAGATGATCTTCTTGCAAACTCTGAAGTCCAGAAGATTTCCGCTCTGTCCATTGTCTGTAACGCAACTGGTTCCCCTACGTGTAAAAACACAGGTCTACCCAGCCCGTGTCGGCCACGACATGTAGCTTCACAGCGCCCATTCAGAACTAAGAAAGTTGGGCAGCTTCGACGTTGAAAGGCCCAAATGAGAGGAGTGCACGGCTTCAGCTCCACGGACCGTGGGGAACGCGTGTTAGCGCCGGACATATAACGCGCCCGGATCACCGATGGACTCAAACGAAATGTAGCGGAAATCAAAACGTCATGATGGGAATCTAATCAGCATTCACGCGTGGAGAGCCAGCGGCTGTTAGTCTTGTCAAGCTTAGCGGACCAGATGTCACGGACGAAGCCGTGACTTCTTCACATCCCTTTTCACTCTGATCGAGTCTCAGCAAGAGCACCGTGGCGCAGTAGAGAGTGACATCTTGGTAAGCACCAACAGGGCCGCGAGTTTGAAAAGCAATCGCCGCAGCTGCAACGAATATGTTATCTTAGCACGCAGTCTTTCTACTCCGACGCAGACTTCTGGGACCCTGCTCTGACACTTATCTCAGTATACCATAGCAATGCTTATGTAGCAGTCAATAAGCGCGCCCTTCGAACACCCCTGTGCCTTTCCACCGCAACGCTCCAACGTCCATCATGGCGGACAACACAGATGCCGCATTTGTCGACGATAACGATCTCGATCGGACTTTACGTCAACGTCCCAATACCTCGAGATCGAACTCGAAGGCACCGCTCTTGGTCCGTAGCAAGAGTGGCTCAAGCTCGCCTGGAATCGATGGCGACAATGAGAACACTCGACTCCTAAACCCCACGTCAATTGATTATCAGGGCATAAATAGCAGTCCGGGCGAGAATGGCGAACCAGAGTGGTTCCGTGAATTCGAAGGCCTTCCCTGGTGGAAGCGCCCCTCAATTTACTGGCTCCTGCCTCCCTTCCTCCTGTTCACAATAGCTTTTGGTGGCGTGGTGGTACCCAAGATCAACCTGATTATGGACCTCGTATGCGAAGAATACTATGCGTCTCTCGACGGCAATGGTGATCCTATTTCTGGCCCGATGGACCCAGGTACCGACAGATGCCAGAACGACGCGGTGTCCTCTAGATCCTCGCTATTTCTTCTCTATGGCAGCCTATGCTCTGGCCTTTTGGCTGCGATCACAAGCCCGAAACTCGGTGCCTTGTCAGATCGATTCGGCAGGAAGACTTTCATGCTCGTAAATACTTCCGGTGCACTCTTCGGCGAGGTGCTCACTATATTGGCGGCGAAATTCCCCGAGACTGTGCATGTCAACTGGATCTTGGTCGGCTACGCGTTGGAGGGCCTCTCCGGCTCGTTCATTGTGGGCATGGCTTTAGCGCATTCGTATGCTAGTGATTGCGTGGCGCCACAAAAACGAAATGTGGCTTTCGCCTACTTCCATGCCGCCTTGTTCAGCGGTATTGCGGTCGGACCTGTTGTGGCTGGATACATTATCCAAGCGCGCATGAAGTACACAAGCAAGATTGATGCCGTGATCTTTATCTTCTATTTGGCTTTGGCGGCTCACGGCCTGTTCATTGCGTTCCTTCTCTTCTGCATCCCTGAGTCGTTGAGCAAGTCGCGCCAGGAGGCTGCGCGAGAGAAGCACAGAGAAGAGATAGAGCGTTTGGGCCCCGAGTCAGACTGGATCAACCAGTTGCGGCATATCAATCTTTTCCGACCTCTGAAGATCCTTTGGCCGACAGGTCCTGGCTCTTCCTCCGCCGTTCGATGGAATTTGCTTCTTCTCGCCGCTACTGACACCATCATGTTTGGTGTCGCTATGGGCGCAATGGGTGTGGTTCTTGTTTACACTCGCCGTCAGTTCGACTGGCAATCACTCGAGTCTGGACGATTTGTCAGTGTCGTCAACGGCTGCCGCGTTGTTGCCCTGCTCGTTTTCATGCCCCTTCTCACTCGCCTAGTGCGAGGTAAGAACGGGGCCATGAAGCAACGCAGTTCTGGTACTGATCTTTTCGACCTATCAATCATTCGTGCCGCTATATTCTTCGATACCCTGGGCTATGTTGGTTATGCCTTAGCACCTAGTGGAGCCCTCTTCACCCTTTCCGGTGTCATTACTGCTGTAGGAGGTATCGGATCTCCAGCACTTGGAGCGGCTTTGACGAAGCACGTTCCCAATGATAAAGTGGGACAACTCCTCGGTGCGACCGGACTGCTGCATGCCATTTCCAGGGTAGTGGGACCGACCATCTTCAATGGTATTTACAGCGCAACTGTCTCAGGTTACCGACAGACGGTGTTTGTCGTTCTGGCTTCAACGTTTGGACTGGCGTTCTTGTGCAGTTGGTTTGTACGACCTCATGGTAAGCTGTTAGCCAGTATGTACAATACGTATGCTAACGATATTCAGTCTATCTTGAAGACGACTCGGAACATGTAGCAGGCGAACACTCCACTGATGCATAGTACGCCCTTTCTTATTCTCAACCTCTGATCCAATATTTGCAACGTCCTCTACTTTGAAGTACAAACACATTAATAGCGATGGCGTTAAGGAAATGTATTGAACAAGCAAAATACAGACATTGCCCTTGTCAAAACAGTGGTTTAAAGTGTTCATATGTATACATCACAAGTACACAGTATTTAGAGGCATAATAACAATACATGGAGAGAACCAATAGAATCTTGGCGCAATGTTGAGATTGTAGCATCCAAGACTGCTCGTTGTGAAGGTTCCATGATGGACACCAAAAAGAGCAAAAAGATCGACACCTGTGTGATTCGAACACACGCTCCCGAAGGAAATGCCTAACTAAGAATAGCAGGGCATCGCGTTAACCACTCCGCCAAAGTGCCATGGGTTTAACTGGTTTATGATTGACAGTTCCGTTATTTAGTATATAATCTTAATATGTCTGCGCATGCCGGGGTAGAAGCTAGAAGCCATTGCTCCTCGCCGATCCTAGAATGCAAATTCGCTCAAACAAGATGCAATCTTTACCATATCAGTACAAAAGCGTACCAAATATATGAGAAGCGAGTTGCTAGAAAAAGTCCATAGTTTGAGCGGCGTAAGGCCCTTACACCATGGGTATTGGGCCCTCCCACCGTATTGCCGACAGTAGTCACTCTATCACTTGCGAAACATTCCTGCTACTGAGTCTATTGATTCAAGGACTCAAGCGCGTTGCCTTGCATAATCGCATCACAGCGGCGGTAATAGAACCAGAATGTATCCTAGTCTTTTGCTATGTTTTCTGGCACTGTCGTCCTGAATGTTCCGCGCGTACGAACAGGGACCATCGAAGGGACACGAGATTGGGTACATTGATAGGCGGAGGCTGAAGTCTTATGTCCTGCAGGTACTATGGGAACTTGAGCGACTTTCTACGCACGTTCTTCCAAGCACACATCTTACGTTGTAGAACGACTTCTTAAGAATTTGATTCTGAGCCGCATCATCACTATCTACTACACTTATTTCTTCATCTACTGAGCATTTCTCTATTTCTTCCCCTTTCCTTTCTTCTGCTGCTTCTTCCCCTGCTCCTTCTTGACCTCGACCTTCTTCTCCTCTGCAACCGGCCCACCCTGCGTCAAGCCCTCCGCCCTCTTCTTGCCCTTCCTGCCCTTCGGTCTGTAGTACGTGCGGTCGCGCATCGGGAGCCAACGCTCGGCGTCGACCTTCTTGTTCGGGTCGAAGTCCTTGGGAATGCGGACCTTGCGTAGGCGCTTTGAGCGCGGCGCAACGACCTTTGTGGGCGCAATGCTGCGCTTGCGTGCGTCTGAGACCAGGTTTGTGATTGTAGGGACGCCGGCGGTCTCGAGAGCTGCAGCATCGACGTCTGCGACGAGGCGATTGGCTTCGGGGAGGTAGGCGAGCAGGTCGGCGGGAATGGAGGAGGGGTCATAGATGCTCTGCGCGGCGATCAGACCGGCGATGGCGGCGCGGTCCTCGTCGTCCTGTTCATACAGACTTTGGAAAATTGCGCCAGCAGCTTTGGCGTTCTCGGAGTTGTGTGTGTCGAGCAGAGCTGTGCCGGCCGCGACCATGAGAGACTTTGATGGCGCCTCTGTCTTGGACTTGTGCGGTGTTCTCCAATATTCTGCTGCCTTGGCAAGTTCGGATTTCGCTGCACCTGGCCGCCCTTGTTGTGTGTACAAGGAGACGAGCGATGCAATGAGCCCCGGTGCAAACCGCACATCGAGATCTGAGGCGGAGCTGCTCTGCTCGAGGCGCTTGAAAAACGACTCCAGGAGGTGGGTGGCGGCAGCGTAGTTGTTGGTGAGGATGTAAAGGTGTGCGATTGTAAGAATCAAGCCAACATCGTTCGGCCTCTTCTCCAGCAGCGGTACGATCTCCTTCAGCGCTGCCTTCTCGGTCTCGGCGTTCCGTGCGTGAGCTGCAGCGTTGATGACGCCAGCCATGTTGACGGCGGGCGACAGAGATGGAGAGGGCGACGCCTTGATGACCTTCTCGGTCGATGAGGCGACACCGGCAGTCTTTTGCGAAAGGAGCGAGATAACGTATTCGTCTTGTTGCAAGATATTTGCTTGGAACGAGAAGTGTTGATTGGTGACTGGAGGTTTCGGCGACGAGTGGAAGAGGCGGTGGGACAGGTATGGGTTCGAGTGCTCCTTCGATGCGGCAATGCTATTAACTTGTGCGATGTAGCGAACAGAGAGGTCGTTAATGCTGCAAATCGTCAGTTGAAAGTGTCGATTCAAAGCCGTCAGTACTCACTCCGCAAATGGAATGGTCGTCGCCAGCTGTTCTGCCTCGTCAATTTTGCCCATCTGTGTGAGCACGTAGACCTGTTGCACCGTGATGGGCAAGATCTCGGCCTTCTTCTCCTCGTCGGTGAAGTCTTCAACCGCATTGCAGAGGTCCTTGGCTCTCTTCAGGCACACTTCTCCCTGAGCCAGCTCCCCCCGCGATATGCTCCCACATGCTGCGTTGAAAGCCGTCTCAAATGCCTCCAGATCTTCCCTGGTCGGCTTCTTCTTCTGCGCAAGCTCGCCTTGTCCTGTCCATTCTAATTGAGCATCCACGGCACCAGCATTGATATTGATGTCAAAAGCTTCGTGCTCAACTGGGTGATTCGCCAGCTCCTTGTACACCTTTGCTGCTTGTGCGAAGTTCTCTGACCGATATGCCTGCCCCTGTTAGCCCGTGACTCTCTGTCTCCGCATTGAGACACATACGGCTTGGGCCAGGATGTGTTGTGTCTTGCGATCCGATGTTGCGCCTAAGCTTTGTGCGATTTGTACAGCCTTCGCGGCATCGCCCGTCTTGTATAATGTGTATGCGTATTCGAATTGCGCCTTCTGCTGCAGCTCCTTGACGTCCTCAAAGACCTTCAGGGCACCCTCGAAATCGTCCAGATGCAACAGCGCAATCGCCTTGGCGTGCTGAGCCTCTACGTTGTTCTTGTTCTTTTTGATCTCGGCGTTGGCGGCCCGGAGAGTCTCGTCGTGGTCCTCAATGGAGGTTTGCGCGAGGAGCGCTGACAGTGATTTGGCCATAGTGAAGTTGTCGCTTATCTAGCATCCATCGGCGACGCAATCGTATGTCTGAGGAAATCGTAGTGGCGCTGGAGGGGGTGGATGCGGAGGTCGCGTTGCAGCACGCGGGGAGAGGTGGGATGTCGCCTAGCTGTCTCTTTGGTGTGGCTTGTGCGCACTCCCTGTTCCCGCCGTGCTGTCACATTACCATGCGTGTTGAGAGAGATGGCTATTAAAAAACAATTTCTGGTATGATTGTATCTACGAGTCTAATTATACAGTGCCTAAATCAGAAAGGCCAAGCTGCAATTCCCTCCTGGAAGGATAGAACGTGTTTTCCACTCTGTTTTTGATGTCCGAAGTCCAACGCCGCCGGACGTGAATATTCCTCTACCACATACAAACCATAACGCCGGCGCTATGCAATGATATTTTCACACATCCTCAAACTCGTCTTCTTCGCTCTCTTCACCACCGTTGCCGTTTGAGGCTGGAGTTGCAACGTTGGAAGGAGTTGCGGCCGCAGAAGACTCAACCTTCACCCGTTTGGCATCAGGAAACTCACTTGGAGTACCGACTGCTACATCCTCGAACTCATCCTCATCCTCGTCTTCGTCTTCGTCGTCGTCGTCCTCATCCTCTTCCTGCTCTTTCTTGCGACGCTCGGCTTCAATTTGAGCGAAGACGTCGTCCAAGTTCTGCGTCGTGGTAATACCGTCGACTTGCTCTGTCTTAATAGTCGTTCCACCTGTGCCATTTGTCTCCTGCTTGACACCTGCGGCAGCTCCATCAGCGTCCTTGATAACAGTAGATTTGGTGTGCCATGTTGGCAGCTGGTTCTGAGCGGCAATCTTCTCCTGACGAGCCTTGTCGGCTGCTGCCTGCTTCTCATTTTCTTCTGCTGTGGATGCAATCTGGACATTAATCTTCTCGCGTTCTGCGGCAAGGCCCTTGACAGCCGTAGGCCTTGTGTAATTTATGTCTACAACCTCCAATTTCGTGCCAGGATCGATAATCTTGTCGCGAGGTAGTTCGATCTTCGTGTCGACCGCATCCTTGCCTTCGATTAATGGAATCTTGAGCTCATCAATAACCTTCATCATGTCCAGCAGTGGCTTGAACTGCTTATTGAATCTCGCCGGAGTATCGTCCGCATCATGCTGATTTCCTTCATCAATCTCGTCGAGAGGAAAGCTGCACTTGATGCACAAGAAGCCCGACGCCCGAGCCTGAGGATCAGGATTGTCTAGCACGTCCATCATGGTGTATTGAGACTTGCAGCGCTTGCAAGAAAGCTCCGCTTTCTCCGTTGTGGGTTTGGCATCTTTATTGATCCGCTCGTGCATTTTGTGAATGCGATACTTGGTAGAGTCGATGGCTCGGCGGTAGTCAATATAGTACCACTCGCGGTTCGAAAGCTTGGTCGCACCGTCACGCTTCACTTGCTCGGTGTAGCTGTGTCTGTCAGCGCTTCACATACCGACTTTACCTCTCCAGACTGTACATACGTTGTGCACAAGCCTGCTTCTTTCAGTCTACCCACCAGTTTCCCGACATATTTCGAGTTTTTGCCGGCGTCGAGAATCTGGACCATGTCTGACACATGCAAAGCGCCGTGGTAACAGAGGGCATCCAGGAGGACAATGTGCTCTGTCTCGTAGAACATACGGACAACTATCTTGACGAGCTGCTTCGCCGTCTCTAGAGGATCTTTACCCATGGCGGCGACAAATGATATTGGAATATGCTCGATGGCAAATCTTCTCAGCGCGAGAAGGTAGATATGTCCTTAGTCTGCATGCGCCGGACTCGATCGCGGCTTAGCGTGGCGCTGTCAACCCTTTTCCTGAGCTCCGGAGCCTTATTGGTCCCTTGTCCACTGTATTACGGCTGTCCGCGAGCAAGTTGACGTGACAGTGTGGTGGTGTCAGAAGGCAGTCGCTGAGATACTTGAGGCAGCCATGATAACCGCTAGAGCGGTAGCGCGGGCGGTGAGGCGCGTACCTGCCGCGCCAAGTCGAAGTTCGTGAATTTCCACGATGATAGCGGAGCTCCCCACATCTTACCAGCAGTCGCACTCTTTTGCTTATGCTCTTCCTCTTTCAGAGCAAGCATTTTTCACGCAGCGTCACACTCTCGCAATGGCTGACAACGGCTCGTCGAGTCGCGACGGCAAGCGCAAATGGGACAATGGCGGCGACCGCAGGCGAGGCCGCGGAGGTGGCAGCATGCAGCACGGCAGCCGTCCGAATAAGAAGAGAAATATGGGCCGTAAGGAGCACGCGTGAGTTTTTTCGGATCTGTACTCTGCCCTTCTCTAACTAAGCAAGCAACGAGCAATTAGATAGGCGAGGCCGCAACGCCGAACAGCAGGCACGCAACAAGGAAGCCCAAGAGAAGGGCGAGAATGACAAGCCCGCGCTTCCCTCAGCCTTCTCTGCTGAGGAGGTTGCGGCCGAAGAGCGCAGGCCGAAGCGCAAGGTCGCTGTCATGGTGGGCTACTCTGGCACTGGCTACAAGGGCATGCAGATCGACAATAAGCAAAAGACAATCGAGGGTGATCTCTTCAAGGCGTTTGTTGCCGCCGGCGCAATCTCGAAAGCGAACGCCGACGACCCAAAGAAGTCTGCACTCGTGCGCTGCGCACGTACCGACAAGGGCGTACACGCCGCTGGCAACGTCATTTCCTTGAAGTTGATCATCGAGGACGAGGATATCGTGGACAAGATCAACGCCAATTTGTCTGAGCAGATTCGGATATGGGGTATCCAGCGAACGACAGGTTCGTTCAGCTGCTACCAGGCGTGCGATTCGCGATGGTACGAGTACCTCATCCCAACACACTCGTTCCTACCTCCGCACCCATCGAGCTTCATGGGTAAGAAGTTGGTGGAGGAGGCCGAGAAGGCGGGTGACCTTGAGGAATACAACAAGAGGCAGGCTGAGGTCGCAGACTTCTGGTCGGAAGTTGAGGAGAAGTCGATCAAGCCCATCCTTGAGACATTGGATGACTCGATACGACCTCTTGTAGAAGAGGCTTTGTACATTGCCGACGCAACAGACGCCCCTGAGGACCAAGATGCTGTTATTGAGGCCTCTATCGACGAGGCACTGAAAGACGAGACGGATGCCAAAACGGCAAAGGCCACGAGTGAAGAGGCAGCCGCCGAAACCGCAAGACCAGACACAGGCGAAGCCATGCAAGTCGACGAAGGCAAAGAAGCAGCAGACAGCGAGGCGAAGGAGGCCGTGGGTAAGGTCGAAGCTCAGCACCCCACGACAACTTTCGACGACCAGACCGATGGCTCCATCCCGCTCCCCTCCGGCATCGTGAACAAGCCCGCCCTTGAAGAAGCCGTGAAGGCGCTCAAGAAAGCTATCATGGACGCGAAACGCGCCTACCGCATCAGCCCAGCCCGCCAGGAACGTGTCCAAGCAGCATTGAATAACTACCTTGGCACCCGCCGCTATCACAACTACACGATCCAGAAAAAATTCACCGACTCGAGCGCAAAGCGGTACATCAAATCTTTCAAAGTGGCGCCAAAGCCCATCATCATCAACGACACCGAGTGGCTGAGCCTCAAAGTCCACGGGCAGAGCTTTATGATGCACCAGATCCGCAAAATGGTCAGCATGGCCGCACTGACGGTGCGCTGCGGCACGCACCCCAACCTCATGCTCGAGAGCTTCGAGAATAACGTCGTGCGCATCCCGAAAGCACCCGGGCTGGGCCTGCTCCTCGAGAGGCCTGTGTTCGACAGCTACAACGACAAGATGGCCAAGGCGCACGGGCGCGAGAAGATTGACTTTGCAAAGTACGACGACAAGATCCAGGAGTTTAAGGAGAGGGAGATTTACCAGCGTATTTTCCGCGAGGAGGCGCAGGGAAATCAGTAAGTAGTCCCGCGTTTGCATACATGTCTTCTTTTCCCCTCTCCTACGACAGCGCCACGACAGTGCCACGACAATGCCACGACAGTGTTTGCACAGATTTTCGATATCAGGCCTGTTTGCTAACGCACTCTGCAGATTTAACACCTTCTTCACGCACCTGGACAACTACAAAGACACGACGTTCCTGTACCTCACGTCTGGCGGCATCGCGGCGACCAAGGAAGGGCTGAAGAAGAAGTCATCCCAGCCCAAGTGGGAGCAGGACGACTCGGATAACGAGGGGTATGCTAGTGATAACTAAGACGGCGCTGGTGGAGCATAGGCTGTGGAAGATGAGGGAAAAGCAATTGATACCCCAATTGAGGAACGTGGCGGTTACTATGCTGCGATGATGCTTGTATGCAATGTCTCAAATGGGTCCTTGGATCCAACTGTCACTCGTAGCCCCGAAGCTTGGAGCTGTCGTGTGTAAACAAGCAATCAAGCAGTGAAGATGGTGATATGTAATTGAAAGCCTATCCTCACTAGGCAAACGCGCCCAAAACCCTAGAATTACACATATGCAAACTCTCTCTCACTCTCTCTCGTTCTCTCTCTCGGCGGCCCCATCTCATCTCATTGCAAAGACCCGCTTATGCTGTCCTGGCAACGGGCTTCTTCTCCTTGCCCATGTCGTGCTCTGTGTAGTAGAAGTTCTCCTCGGGGACACGGCCACGGAGGAACTCGGGCTCGGAGCCGCGGACGTAGATGTCCTCGTAGAGTACCTTGCCGGTGGGCTCGGGGATGGGCATGGCCTCGGCCTCAGCGACCTCGGCGTCGACGTCGGAGCGCGCCTGCTTGTCCAGCGACTTGAGCTCCTCCTCGGTGGTGACGCCCCAGTCAAGCAGCTTCTGCTTGAGGCCGGCGATGGGGTCCTGGGTGGAGCGCATGCGCTGGATCTCCTCACGTGTCTGTGGTTGTTAGCTAATGCGTCCAGGAAGGTGGAGGAGGGAGCTTACGCGGTAGGTGGTTCCGGGGTCGGACATGGAGTGGCCTCCATAGCGGTAGGTGACGTATTCGTAGACGAGAGGACCCTTGCCGGCGGCGCAGTACTCCTTTCCGTACTTGACGGCGGCCTTGACGGCGAGGACGTCCATGCCGTTGATCTTCAGACCGGGGATGTACTGTCCGCGCTTGTAGTAGTCGGTGATGGCAGACGAGCGGTTGGCGGCGGTACCCATGCCGTACTTGTTGTTCTCGCAGCCGAAGATAACGGGGAGCTTCCACAGGCTGGCCATGTTGTAAGCCTCGAAGACCTGACCCTGGTTGGAGGCACCGTCACCGTAGAGGGCGAGGGTGACCTGCTTCTTGCCCTCGTACTGCTGGGCAAAGGCGATACCGGCGCCGACAGGGACCTGGGCACCAACGATACCGTTTCCTCCGTAGAAACCGGGCGAGAACATGTGCATGGAGCCACCCTTTCCGTAGGCGATACCCTCCCGCCTGCCAAGCAGCTCGCCAATGATGCTCTTGACGGTTCCTCCGCGCATCAGGGCGAAGCCGTGGCAGCGGTAGGCGGTGATGAGGTGGTCGGCGCGCTCGATAGCGTGCTCGATACCGACGGCAACAGCCTCCTGGCCGACGGACAGATGGCAGAAACCGCGGATCTTCTTCTCCTTGTACAGCCTGTCGGCGGCCATCTCCATGCGGCTGTGTGCTATGTCAGAGTGCGAGCGGGCGGAAAGTGCGGGCGGAGAAATCGTACCGGACTGCGACCATGTCGTAGTACATCTGCTTCAGCTCCTTCTTGGTTGTCTCGAGCGTGTAGGGCGGGGGGTCGAGCTCGTACGTCTCGAAGGCCTCGTCGGAGAGGCGGACCTCGAAGGGCTGGTCGTCCGACTGCGGTGCGTCAGCCATCACTGCTCCATCTCGGCGGCGGCGGCCCCAATTGGCACGCGCCGGGCATGCCATACCTCAGGGACCTGGTCCCGCTCGGCGTGCGACGAGGCGGCATCGGTCGTCACGAATCTGCTGAAGGCCGGGCGCGCGGCGGGAGCGACGAAGCGCTGGCGGAGCGGCGAGGCAATGCTCCTCCTGATGGACCTGGAAAGCATGGTGGCGCCGGCGGGAGGTGTCTGGCGGGCTGGTGACGGGGAGGGGGGGTGGGAGAGGGCGTCTGCTGCGGTGCAAAAAGGTTGAGCTGTTTCGCGGATCACCAGCCTGCGCTAGCGTGCGGACCCACCCCAACGACGCAGACCGGACTCCGACCTGACAGCCTTGCCCTCCGATGCTGCTTGTTGACGAAGAGAGGGGCGGTGATTGAGGATATCAGAAATGGAAAAAATTCCAGCCGGTCAGACAATTCGCATTGCATGTACTGTCCGTCGCTGTCCAGCTGTTGCAGACCCACCACTTGGCGATGCCTTATGCCAGCGGTGCGCCGCTGCATGGTGGTAAGACCTCAGCTTCGAGCATTGGACGCAGCTGTCCCTCCACACGCATACACACGCGTACACACAAGCATAGCACACATTGACACACAAAACACGCTCCGCTGCACGATGCAGAGTCAATCCAGACACACAACAATCCATGCGTCTTATTATTCCGCAAGATAGCGTACATTATCATACAACTAAACATTCCGTGTTTTCCCGGTCTACGCCGCTGCGGCCTCCTGCTTATCCTGCCCAGACTGCCTGGCAAAGAACTCCTTCTGCGCCAGACACCTCTCGCTCGTGCACCCCGGACATCTCAGGATCATCTGGGGACTGCACGCCTCGCCGCTGTGCAAATGCGACTTTGCCAGGTCCGCGAGCGCCTTGATGAACGTTGGGCTGCCGTTCAGGCTGTCCACCCGCTTGACGCCCTCGTGGCCCTCAGCATCCTCGCCAATCACTTCCTTGTCCAATTCGTACAGAGTCTCAATGTGATCGCTCGTGAAAGCAATAGGGATCAGGAGCATGTCTGTCTGCCCCTTCTTCATCAGATTCTTGACCGTGTCTGAGGTCTGTGCACCAAGCCATGGCTGAGGGCCGACCTGTGACTGCCACACCAGACGGTACTTGTACTTCATGCCCAAACGCTGCATGACTGCATACACGGTGGCTGCGACTTCCGCGGGGTAGGGGTCGCCGCGGTTGACAACCGACATGGGCAGACTGTGCGCTGAGAAGAGCAAGATGACGTTGTCCCTCCGCTCGGCTGGGTACTCGGCCAGCTTCTTCTCGATCAGCTCCGCAAATGCCTCAACCAGACCTGGGTGCGCCGGCCAGCGGTCAATAACACTCCAGTTGATTGCGCCCGCGGAGTCAACCTCCCCTGAGCCCCTCTTGCCCTCCAGTCTTGTCCTCCACTTCCAGAGCTCGTTGAGTGATGATCCAGTAGTCGAGCACGAGTACTGAGGGTACTGCGTAAACGCGACAGCCCTGCCACCGTTGCCGCCGCCAAAGCCGTCGGCCAGCAGCTGCTTGTACATGTCTTCCGTCATGGGGTCTGCGTAACGAAAGGCAACGTATGGCTTGTGAGGCGCTGTATCCGGCGAGGTCTGGTCGAGGATCTTGCACATTTCTGCAGCTTGATGCTCCGACCACTTCCTGATGGGGGACCCGCCACCAATCTCAGCATACTGCTTCTGAATCTTCGGTGTTCGTCGTCGCGCAATCAGAGGTCCAATGTAATTCTGGAGGCGGCCGAGGGGAATAAGATCAGCATCAGCCTACATCTGTCAGCTCTTACTATATCAATGACGTCCGATCTGACATACGAATAATCTGCTCAGGAAGCTGCCAACTTCGTCGGTCGTCGACGGCCCTCCCATGTTCATGAACACCATGGCAGTGCCCTTCTTCGAGCCAGTGCTCTGCGTGACGGGGGCGACAGAGGCATTCCCTCTCCTCCATTGCGCGCTGTATGCCGAAAGAGCAGGTGTGGCGGTCGCTGTCGGTGTAACACGCCTGGCGGCGTGCGCCAAAGGTGTGCGCAGAGCCATTGAAAAGTGTGTGAAGGAGAACAAAAACACCTCGGTCGAGCGAATGTATGAGAAGAACAGCCGTGGCCAGACAGCCGATGTGAATAATGTCGCCCGAGTGAAAGCTCTGGCCAATGAAGGCCCGCTGAATGCAGTGATGACGATCGAACCTGCGGATCGAATCTAACCGGCGATTAGCTGCGGCCGACCCACGCTAGGCTCCTCCCTCGTGACACCGCGCGACTGCTCAACGCGTCCCCCCCTGCACTGCTGCCTTGCAAATGGCTAGTGTGCCAGGCAGCTTGCCCAAAAGTTATCTTTAGTGGTGCTTCACATAAGAAAGCAGATTGTCCAGCGCGCCAGTCTCAAAGTACGGCTCAGTGCATCCGTTCAAACAAGCAACCCAATCCGGTCACCGAACACCTAAATATCGACTACAATGGCGGACGCGCAGGACCGCAAACCAGATGAAGAAGAAGAGGAGGAGGAAGAGCTTGACGAGACCGTATGATGTGACTTCGCACATGTGCCAACCTCAATTTTAACCCGTCACAGAGCTACAAGTCGATTAAAGATGCCGTACTCTTTGCCATTGATGTCAGCCCTACCATGTTGGAACGCCCAGCGCCTACGGACGACAAGAAGGCGGACCGCGACTCGCCAACGTCTGCTGCTCTCAAATGCGCGTACCAATTGATGCAACAGCGCATCATCTCAAATCCCACAGATATGATGGGCATACTGCTCTTCGGCACGAAGAAGACTGATCTGAAGGATGGCGACAGCACATTCCAAAACTGCTACCTACTGTCAGACCTCGATGTTCCGTCTGCACAGGATGTCAAGCGGCTGAGGGATCTTGTCGAAGATGAGGAAGAGGCGGAGAAGTTACTAAAGCCAAACAAGGACGGAGCAAGCATAGCGACTGTCCTCTTCTGCGCGAACCAGATCTTTACCACAAAAGCGCCCAATTTCTCCTCTAGACGCCTCTTTTTAGTCACAGACAACGACTACCCAGTGAAGGTGAAGCAGGACAAAGATGCCGCTGTGACGCGAGCGCGCGACTTGTACGACTTGGGGTGCACCATTGACCTCTTCCCAATTTCGCGTCGTGATCACAGCTTCGACCGAACCCGCTTCTATGACGATTTAGTCTATCCCACATCGCCATCAGATCCTGATGCACCAGTGGCTATTCCTTCGACCACCAAAGTCGCTAAGAGCGGCGGAGGAATATCGCTGCTGAGACAGCTTCTGTCTTCCATCAACTCGAAGGCGGCCGCTCGCCGAGCACTTTTTTCCTTGCCTTTAGAGCTTGGTCCTGGCTTGAAGATAGGCGTTAAAGGGTATCTTCTGCTCAAGCGGCAAGAGCATGCCAAGTCCTGTTATGTCTGGGTTGGCGGCGAGAAGACACAGATCGTTCAGCAATCCACGTCACACATGGCCGATGATACAGCGCGGGTCGTCGAGAAGACCGAACTCCGCAAAGCGTACAAGTTCGGTGGTGACGCCATCACATTCACACCAGACGAGATCACACGGATACGGCAGTGCTTCGGCGACCCAGTGGTTCGTATCATCGGGTTCAAACCCATCTCCTGCGTCCCAATCTGGGCGAATACCAACAAAGCCACATTCATCTACCCCTCTGAAGCTGACTTTATTGGTTCCACACGCGTCTTCTCAGCACTACAGCAGAAGCTCATCAAGTCCAAAAAGATGGGCCTAGTCTGGTTCATCGCACGCCGCAACGCATCCCCCACGCTCTGCGCCCTGCTGCCCTCCGAAGAAAAACTTGACGAAGACGGTGAACAACAGATGCCCCCGGGGCTCTGGCTCATCCCTCTCCCCTACGCAGACGATATTCGCCAGTTCCCGGAGCAGCCTGAAATGCCCCTCAAAACCACCGACGCCTTGACAGACAAAATGCGCATCATCATGGAGCAACTTCAGCTCCCAGGCGGCGCCTATGACCCCTCCAAATACCCCAACCCAGACCTGCAGTGGTTCTACCGCATGCTGCAAGCCATGGCGCTCGAGGAAGACATTCCCGAAACCCCCGTCGACAAGACGGTCCCGCGCTACAAGCAGATCGACAAGCGTTGCGGGGAGTACATCGAAGCCTACGGTCAGGCTTTTGAGGAGGCCTACGCGCAGCTCGCGCGGGCCTCGCTAGCTGTGCGTGGCAAGCCTGTGCCGAAGCGGAGGACGGCTGAGCCTGACGAGGGGGAGAAGCCGCCGCTCAAGCGGGTCAAGGCTGAGCCGAAGGTAAAGAGTGAAGATGGCGATGATAACGGCTTGACGGATCAGCAGATGGCGATGCTCAACGACAAGGGCCAGATTAGCAAGCAGACTGTTGCTGTGCTGAAGGCGTATCTGAGTCAGAGGGGTCAGGGAACGGGTGGAAAGAAGGCAGAGCTTATTGAGAGGGTGCAAGACTATCTTGACAGCAAAGGGTTGTGAGCACTGCAAGGAGGGCATGGTTGGCGTTCTGGTGTTTGAGGTGTAGGAGATATATTCGACATGCACACGACTCTTCGCGACTTTTGTCGCAGTGTCATTTCATTCGCACATCGTAAGGCGTTGGACAGTGCATGAGGCAAGAAATGGGAGCTTCCAATCAATCGCCTCCCACACTTTCCTTGATAGCTACTATGAATATGAATACACACTACAACCATATCCCTTCTCCTTCTTCTTCAGTCACAATCCCAGCCCTGATCCTGTCCCATGCAAAGCCTCTTATCTCAGAGCCTAAAACAAAGTTTCATCCCATCATGTCACATCAACAACGAAACGCCAAAGACCCAACACAACGCGCGCTTTCTTCTTCTCACTTCCTTGAACTTGCCATCTCGCCGTAACGACCGCGCTCCTGTGTCGTATCGTATGCCTGCAGTACGCGGGCCTGACTTTCGTCGGTTTGCGAGAAGGCGTAGCCGCGCTGCTTGCGCATGCGCTGGACTTGGCGGACTTTGCGGATGGCTTTTTGGAATTGCTCCATTCTGTGGTAGTGTTAGCTAGTGATCCTTTGATCCATCCATAAATTGAAAGCGGAGCGGGGCGTACCTTGGTCTGTAGTCTTGGATGTTGTACTTTTGGATTTCCTGCACGTGGTGGTAGCTCTGTGGGAAATACATGCGTTTTGCGTATTTCCATGCAAAGTCTCGGATTAGGCAGAGCGGCGGCAGTACGATCACCATTGCCCAGAACCGTGGGTCGGGGAACAAGCGCTGGATGACGCCAATATACTCATTTGAAATGTTGACCATGGGCGCTACGGTTGCGTAGATGGGCATGAGGATGAACCAAAGAATGAACGAGCCGGGAATGGCGAGAACTGTGTACTTGGTCCAGATGTTGGTGATGAGACTGGCTTTGAGAAGGACGGTGGCTAAATTGGCGGTGTATGATGCAGCGCCCCACGTCCAGTGGCCAGCGTTGCGGCCGTCCCACTGCGGCCAGTCCCAGAGGATGAAGGCCTGCGAGCCGAAGTAGAGGATCAATGAGTGGTAGAAGCCGTTTGCTACCCAGGACCAGAAGGAATGCATCTTGAAGAACACACCTTCTTGGCTCAGGCGGTAAAGTTGCGGGTAGCGGTCGAGGAGACGAGCGCTAACGAATTGATCGAAAATACCAAGGACGAAAGGCGGAGCCGCGGTGAAAAAGACGTTGTAGAAAGTAAGTGTCCAAGACTCGTAGATGATCTGACCAGAGAACGCGTTCTGAAAGGAGTACCAGAACTGCGTCATGAACATGGCGATGTTCTTGTAGAAAGAATACAGGATAACTTTGCTGACACGTTGGTAGCTCCAGGCTCCGTGGACAAGTAGCAGTTTGCGCAGATAGCGGAACTGGCCAATGGAGATATCGGCGCTTCGTGCTGCCTGCAGACCTTCCATACCACTGATACCAACACCAACATGGGCGGCTTGAATCATGGAAACGTCATTCGCACCGTCACCGATGGCGAGGAGGATGGCCTTGAGATGGCGCTTTACAAGCTTGACGACGAGAGCCTTTTGTAGAGGGGAGACACGGCAACAGATAAGAGCCTTGCACCTAACGGCTAGGTCGAGAAACTCCTTTTCCAGGTCGCGTTCCAGAGCGTAAGTGAGGGATTTGCCGTCAATGACCAGAGCTAGTACGTCCATCTCAGCACCCCCATGACCTTGGCTCATAATAGCGTTGTACTTCTTGGCAATGTTGTCTCTTGTCGCTTCCTTCGATTCCTCATTGATGATAAGCAGACTCATATCTTCACTGATCAGCTTGCAACTCATGCCAATGTTAATCGCAGTTTCTTGTCGGTCACCAGTCAAGACCCAAATCTTGATACCGGCAGATTGCAACGTCGCAATCGTATCTGGGACGCCATCCTGTAGTTTGTCCTCGATAGCAGTCGCTCCGAGCAGTGTAAAGTCGTGCTCAATGAGCTCAGCAGCCTTGTCTAATTCTTCAGCACGGTTGCCGCTGACTGTAGTCTGCGCTGTGTTGAAAATCTGCCACCATTCCTGGAATTCGGCTTCCGAGATTTCACGCATTGCAAGACAAAGCGTTCGTAGACCTTCAGCAGCGTACTCTTCGAGATGAGTCAACGTTGTCTCGACGTACGGGTTACCGTCCTTTGCCAGACGTTCGAGAATGACAGTGTCAGCACCTTTGCAGAAGCAAACAATCTTACCCTCAGGTGTGCGGAAGATAGTTGACATGCGCTTTCTGGTCGAATTGAATTCGCACACAGCTAGAAGTTCATACTCTTTAGACTGTCCATCGACCTCCATGATCACGGCTCGCGGTTTCCTGGCTGTAAACTTATAGCCAAGTAACATCGCACCCTCCACTAGAGCACCTTCATCAGGAGACGCCGCTTGATACTTGATCACACCCTTCTCGCCTCCTCGTTCAGGGATGACAGTGTGGCATGTCGAAAGGAGTGTCAGGAATTGATCGATGATGTACCTGTTCTGGTGCGTCCGTCGGTTGTTCTCCAGTTGCTTGAAGTCATGAATGCCAACCTCAACTCCGTCCTCGACAGTGGCTCTCCTGTCTTCGGGGATTTCGTCCGCGTATTGGATGCCAGCAATTGACGCTTGCCTGAACTCCATCACGTTGCATGTCAAGGTGCCAGTCTTGTCGGAGAAAATATACTCAATCTGACCGAGTTCTTCTACCAGCGACGATGTTCGACAATTTGCTGGAGTATCCGTGGGCTCGTAGTATATGTCGAGATCGGAGTCAATCAGGGAACCTGTGTAGTACTTGACAATTTCAATTGTCACGAAAAGAGAGATGGGCACCAAGTTGGAGTACAAGACCCAGTATGTCAGCAGATCAGAAAAGAACTGCTTTGCGCCGTTGAAGTCTTCCAGTCGTAGGTACTCGAGGTTCTTCGCCCGAGTTGATCGGATGATGACGTCTCCGACAGAACTGACAACACTGAGACCGACAAGGATGACAACAAGCATGAGAATTTGTTTATTGACCATTCTCTCAACGGCGGTCGTCTTGATGGGCGTTGCGGTGGCGTTTCTCATGAGCTTTGTTTCGTGGCCCGTGAATACAACTACACCGTGAATCCACTGCGTGTTGCGGAGTGTAGCCCCACGTAGCAAAAGCTGATCAGGCTGCAAGGGCAATTCCTTCTCTCCCCCTCCAGCTGCGATGGTCAAAGTCGCTTCGTATGTGTACAGACTACTGTTGGGTTGTTCTGATCGAATCTTGCCGCCAAGTCTACCAAGGTCGGAAGGACTGACATAGTCAGCAGTTTCTGGGATGGCCTGCTTGATCTTCAGGTTGGTTTCACCGTCCAGGTTGGCGGTTTCGATGTAACATAGACCCTCCGGCTCGGACGAGGCAAGGAGCACAAGGTCGGCGGGGAAAGGGTTTTCCGATTCGACTCGGACAATGTCACCAACCGCGACATTGATCCATTTGGTATCTTCAAATGAGGAGCCCTTGAGCACTTGCGCCTTTGAGTTATTCAACTGTGAATCTGACTGTTTCCGCCTGTAGTCTTCGACATATTCCTTGATTGCAGATACAAGCAACACAATGAACAGGGGAACGATGGTGGTGTATCTTGAAGTGGGCGAAATTCCGGGTATTTGTTGCAGGACAGCGGTGAACAAGAAGAACAGGTTGGCATATTTCGAGAATTGCTCGTACAAAAACTTTGGCAGGAAGGTGAAAACGTTGTACTTTGTCGTGGATATGTGGTTGTCAACGTACTTGTTCGCAGCGTTGGCAGGCGGATTATTGAGCTGAATCATCCTGGGTCCGAGAGTCGAAGGGTCTGGCGCTCCACGGCCAAATCCGAACTTGAACGTGCCCGAGCTGCGCTTCTTCGTTTTCGCGGGCTGTCCGTCGTCGTACGCGCTTGCGCCTGACTGGCCCTGCTGCGCCGCATGCTCGGTCAATGGCAAGTCCATCTCCGAGTACTCATTGCCCCGGCCCAGCATGTTCTTAACACGGCCAGTGAGCCCTCCACCAAGACTCAGGATACTATTCCTATTGTGGTTCTTCTTGGAAGCGCCTCGTTGTAGGCCGGGCGACGTAGGGTCGAACGCGCCGCCAGCGGCGTAGTAGCCCTGCGTTGAGCGCCCATCATCGTCGATGGGTATGTCGGCGTCGGAGTAGCGCTGGTAGTTATTCAAGTCGGACGTTTGCGAGTATGCTCTGTTTCCTGCTTGCAGATATGGCGTCTCCCCTGCCGGTGCGCCTGGCCCTCCCGGCAGATTCGAGGTGTTCGCTCTACCACCAACGAACTCATCGTAGGATACTGACGGCCTGCCTTGCGGCGCAGTGTCTGAGCTGTCTATGTCGAAGCGGTCGAGGAGATTTTCGTCGTTTACGGGCGGCCGCGCGCCAGAATAATACTGCGGTTGGGGCTCATCGAAGTCGATCAGGTTGTCGTGGTGAGACGGCTGTCCTCCTCCAGGCCGGCCGGCCATTGCGGCCGTGAAATGTGTGAAGCACTATCCGCGCAGCTCTGCTGCCTTCCAAGCTCTTGCAAGTCTCCGAGCTTCTACAGGTGTCCTATGCGCGCTGCGTCGAGTTGCGGACGTGTGCGGAGGTGGTTGCGGAGCTGCGTAAGCTATCCTGGAATAGTAACACCACCTGGCTGACGCTGGGGTCTGTGAGGAATGCGCGTTTGTTGTCGACGCGAGATACTAGTCAAATGTGCGTGGCCGCGAGAGATTGCCAAAAAGGCTCCGCGTCTCAAGAGCGATTTCAACGTTTCGGGGTCTGGTGGGCTGGGAATCTTGGACGGCAGGTACGAGCTTGGACGCTGTCATTCGTGAGGCAGTGCCCACCCCGGCCCTAGGTCTTAACGTGCAGCAAGTGCGACCCTGGCAACCTGAAAAAGCACCCGTGGTCTTTCTAAAAGAAGCCCGAGCGAGTCACGGCAGTATCAGGTCCAGTACAAGGGCACGCTCCATTCCGCAGTACTACTAGATATTATTCTCCCTGCGCCACACGTATTCATCTGCTGATGCCTGCTGGATTTCTTTGGCGTTACGTCGCGCCCAGCGCCAAGTCATTCTCCACCTCGAAGCTGAGATCGCACGTCGAAAGGTGCTTTGCGCTTCAGCCTTCTCAAGCGAAGATAGTCATTGAGTGGGCTCAACATTATACACCCCGTGTCAGGGGAACCGCAATGAATGCGACTGAGTCGAGATTTCGGACTTCCTGAAGCGAACATGTTGAGAATTAGTACGCGTAGCTTTCTCCACTGTACTGCTCAACCAACCGTAGTCATGAACAAGGAAAACCTGCATCGTTCATCGCTGCTGTAATTCAGGTGTAGTGACGCGAGGGTTGGGGCGTGCTTGAAATAGCTGACAGCGTACTAATATTCAATGCCTCGCCGGATTTCAATCTGCGGGATTTTGGTGTTCAAAGCATGTTACACATGGTTTCAGAATTCAAGAAGCAAGCCGTAGGTGTTCTGTAGACATATTCAACATAGCTGCATTAAGAGAGGCCTAGTATACGAGTCATCGTCACAAGGTGGGTTCGTCCTCTGTCGCGTCTTTCCATAACCGTCTCTTCCGCCGATGCCAACTGCGACTTGTTCTTGATGCTGAAGACTGACGTCTCGTCCGCAATCCCGCCATCGGTGGATCCTCGTCTGGAGCCGCAGGAGTGACAGGTGCTGGCGATCTGCTGCTTCGAGTACTCAGCTTTAACGAGAGCAGGATGAAGACGCCCGCAATCAGAATTGCGAGCAACAGCATGATCTTTCTCTTGATGGTCCTCCTCTGATAGCCCGAGGCTACCTTGAGCTCCTTGTCGGCCTCTTTTACGTCTCTGTTCATGTTTTCCACGTTGTAGTCGATACGGTCGAGCATACTGCCCTGGTCGATGACCATAGTCTGCAATTCCTGGAAGATATTCGCCAGCTCAATGATACCCTGTGCAATATCCTCAATCTCGCGCTCACGCTGGGCGATCAATGCTTCGTTGGGGTCATGACGCATGCGTTGTTGTTTCGTCTGGAGGGTCGTTGATTGAGCGAAGGAGCGGTCAGCGTCTGATTCTTGCATTGCTGGGTCGTTGTACGGATTCTGTACTGGCGTAGGAGATCGAAATGGGGAGGCAAAGCCACCAAGATCTTTGAGTTCTGTTCACGTCAGATGAAGCTTGCAAGGAACTTTGAGGTCGATCGCTTACTCTTTAGATACGCAGATTGCTTCTTGCGGAACATTGCGCTCACCTCGCCGACCCTTGTGGCCAGGGAGATCTTCAGGTTCTGTGCCATGACCTCTTCGCCCTGGTTGATGTTGCCTTGCTGTTTTGCTTCACGCACCATCATCTCTATTCTCTTGATGGCCTGTTGGCATCTTTGGAAGCCTCTTGTGATGTCTTGTGTCAGCTGCTCGATCTCGCGCTCCTCCTTCTTCTTGACGTCCTCGTCGTCGAAGCCTGGAAGGATGTGCTTCTGGTGCAGCTGGTCGAGCTTGCGCGTCTGTTTCGCAATCTCTGCGAGCTGGTCGGTGATCTCATCCTGCACATCCAGCCAGCGAGGCGGCAGCAAGTCCATCTCGATTACCGCATCGCCGTCGTCTTCGTAGGCACCGCTGGACATGAGCCCCTGCCGCTCCTCCGACATGCGTCTGCCGTCGCCGAAGCCATTCGTGCCTGAGCCGCCATAGCGCGTCTTCTTCTGGGGGTGGTGCGAATAGGACTGGCGGTAGGATATAAAGCTGTACAGGCTACGTCAGTGAGAACACATTGAATGCACAGCTGCGCAGCATACAGGTTGGTCCGGTCTCGCCACATGGCGGGTAGGCGAGCTTCAATGCGCAGTTATCATGGCAGTCGCAAGCTTCACGGGATCTTTAGTGCACGAGCAGGCTGGGACTTTCGCAGTTCGTAATGGGCGCCTTTGACGGTTGGAGCCGCACCATCGCAGGAGCACTGGTGCTGGGGCCGGGCAGCATCCGCCCTTGCCGTTCTGGGCGGCCTAGTTCCTTAAATTACCCTCTCCAACACCGCTAAATGCCCGTGCTGATCTGACAGCCAGCTACTCTCCAGCCGCAAACACGGCCAAACCTCCTTCACACACCACACCGGGCCTCTATATCCCCCCACAGTAGCCTGCACATATTTGCTGGTTGTTGACCGCTCTCCTTCACGCTTCTTCTACCAACGCATTTCCCACAATTAACATGGTGTGTGAGCCCCGCGTTGCCCTCCGCGTCCATACCCCGCCTTGGAAATCAACACAGCGCCCAACTGCTTGTCGAGGCTGGATACAAGTGCTAACAGAATATCGCAGGCTGACTCTCTTACTGAGGAGCAAGTCTCCGAGTTCAAGGAAGCATTTTCTCTCTTCGTAAGTATTTCTTTACCCCTGGTGCGGCGTGCGGTTGCCTGGCGCCAGCGTCTGGCTCGTATCAACAATAGCTTGCTGACCGTCTCGCGAACAGGACAAGGATGGCGATGGTTGGTAGTCCCTCCCCAGCACGAGCGCACGACGACAGCGACCCATCGAGGCGCTCCTCGATCACATGCATCACAAATGCCACGAACGCCCTGCTGCTAGGCCCAAGTACCCCTGTACCGCGGCACAGCTCCATCAGCCACACTGCATCTCCGCAAGCGCATAACTGACAATGCTGTCTTACAGGTCAGATCACCACCAAGGAGCTCGGCACTGTCATGCGCTCGCTTGGCCAGAACCCCTCCGAGTCTGAGCTTCAGGACATGATTAACGAGGTTGACGCCGACAACAACGGCACCATCGACTTCCCCGGTACGGACTCAGCTTCTACACAAATAGAGAGAGATTCGGCTGACGGTATTTTCCAGAGTTCCTTACGATGATGGCCCGCAAGATGAAGGACACCGATTCTGAGGAGGAGATTCGGGAAGCATTCAAGGTCTTCGACCGCGACAACAATGGCTTCATCTCTGCTGCTGAGCTGCGCCACGTCATGACCTCAATCGGCGAGAAGCTCACCGATGACGAGGTTGACGAGATGATCAGAGAGGCCGACCAAGACGGTGACGGTCGCATTGACTGTAGGTTGCCTTGACAGCAGAAACAGGGCTTCGGCTAACGTTCCGCAGACAACGAGTTTGTCCAGTTGATGATGCAGAAATAAGTGGCGGAAACGCATGTTTGGATGATCACACATACCATGAGGGTGCCACGGCCAAGATCTGATTGCGACGAGTAATTGAGCAGGTTTCTACATTTTGGGGCCAATTCGCTTGCTCGCAAGACCCAGTTTGCTTATTCCTTACTCACGTCTTCGAGAGACGACTCTATATCATCAAGCCATTTCTCCTGTGCCTTGCATGTCTGTCCATTCCTGAATAAAGCTAAGCTATGCTTCTCTGCGACGCGTGTCTGCTCAAAATGATCGACCAGAAGTTTTATATTATTGGAACAAAGATCCACAAGGCTAATCTGCTTCCACGAAACAAGGGTCTTGCAATATGGCGGTGCACACAAGCTCCCACTAGCCGGTGGGCCCAGTGGCAGTGCTGGAGCCTGGGTGCAGCTATCCATTCATCACAAGACAAGTCATCACTTACGATCTTCTGCATCGTTAACAATCATTATCCCAACTTAGTACTAATACAGGCATATGCCATGCAGTCCTGGTATTCGTGCCTTCGCAAATTATACCCAAATCTAACGCCTTGCTGCACCGCCCATAGCAAAGGACCCGATGATCTTATACAGACCACTGACTTCCCTGAAGCCCATGAAGATAGAACCCATTACCAATCGTGAGCTATTTGTTGCATCTTTACAGCTTTGATAATGCACAAAGGAAGCTCCACTCCACCACATCTGCACCCCTTCTGCATGAGCATCCGTTATAGCAGTACTCTGAGCATGCTCAAGGCCTGTATGGTCTCCAACCGTACTGCCTTGGAAGCGCCACAGGCCTTCCGCGTGGATCATTCGAACGAAGCCAATTCTACTGGCCATTGTTAACAGACGTGAGGCCCACATCCCGCATCTCGGTATCCCCATTCTGCGGCGCCTCAGCATGCTGCTGTTGCGGCGGCTGCGGCTGCTGCGCACCCGAGTACGCGCGCGGCCGCCCGGCCTCGCTCTCCACGGGTGCAGGCGTGGGGCGCTCAGCGTCATAGGCAGGGTCGAAGTAGGCGCGCGGCGTGGGCGTCTGCTGGGCCTGCGGCTGCGGCTGCATGCCCGGCAGCGAGTGCAGCGGCGGCAGGGCGTTCTGGGTCCCGTTGACGGCGGAGTGAGAGGCATGCGGGGAGGCGGAGGCGCCGACGCTGCTGAAGAAAGGGTTTGTGTGGCGCGAGGGGTCGGGTGTGCTTTGCGCGCTCGACATGGGGTTGACGGCGTGTGGGTGCGAGATGGCGAGGTGAGTGCCCTGCTCTCCGGGTGATGCGGCGTGCGGCGCACCCGAGTGTCCTCTCGCGCTGCTGTCGGGGGCTGTGCCGCCGCCGGCGGCGGCGGGTGGTGTGCCTTTCCTGTGACTGCGTTTGCTGCGAAGGGGCTTGTCGGTGGGTGTTGGGGGCGGGCTGGAACTGCGGTCGGAATCGTCCATGCTGTATTCTTGGTGCTTCTGTAGTCGATCGAGGAGAAAGGCGCGCTCGAGGCGCATCTTTTGGATTCCACGGTTCAACCGCTGGATGCGCTGTCTTGTGCCATCGTTGTTCTCCTCAATGTCGTTGATGCGCCGCCGCAACTCGATGCACTTGCGATAGTAGGCGGTCTCAACAGATGGTGGGAGGTCTTTCTGCGAGAAAGCCCTCGCTGCTGTAAGTTCATTAGTCCTTGGAAGTTCCATGCTGGACGGAGCGCGACGCGCTGAGCTGCAAATGCGCCGTACCTTGTTGAGGCATGTTTGCAGAGTACTAGGCTGCCTTGCAAGATGTAGTCTTCGTCTGAGGTTATGGTGGGATGATCTGAAGCTGAAAGACTTCACGACTGCATGCGAGGCGGTAGTTGTCGACGTGGTTGGGAATGCGCCTAGAACAAGTGGATGGAACGCGACTGTGTCTGGAGCTTCCACGGTTAGCTTCGCGGAGCCGGCACAAGAAGTCCGTGCCACCGAGTTTCCTTGAATCTTAGGTGTTGATATGTCCAATACAACTACCTACTAACCGCCCGGAACACTTGTAGCTCCATACGGTTCTGCTTTACATATATGCGTTTGTTAAGTCCGCAAATTAAATACTTCACTCTAATCCGCTGACTAGAGCTTCTTACTAGAAAAGCTATGCTCACGTTTTTAGCTAATGTTTTCGGAGGACAACATGTGGTTTGCCAAAAGCACTGCGTCCGAATTTCTCAACTCTGCGCGAGGGTTCTTAGCCTTTGGTTAACAGAGTTCCACCTAAGGGCTTGCTTATACGTCACTCTGCTAAAGAATGTGGTCAAGGACGATCCGCGAGTGTGCATTTACTAACTTTCCTGAATAATGCAATACCATTGCTGGGTGAATAAAGCAAACGGTAGAACTAGAGACTGTAATTCCGTGACCTATTGGTGACAGAAGAGAAGTAACTGAAAGACTATGTAGAGGCTATGTGATTAGCACCAAGACAACGTAGGAAAGATTACTGGTCCAGAGCCAAGTCATGCATTGTCACGAGCAATGGGTTCAGTCTCGTACATTTCGAAAGTGTTTATGAGTTTAGAACCCGCTGGCCTGTGTTGGCAGCGGAAACATCTGCTCCGTGTGTACGTGGCTGGCTGGCTGGCCCCCAGTCCAAGTGATGTGCACGACGTGGCTGTCGATCAGCCACCCTTTGATTTACAGGGAACACGCTTCTGTCTTGTGCCTTAGAGGAAGTTGCTCTTATTCCTGAAGGAGTTGTGGACACGTGAAATTATACGGCACGATAAATTTCTGCACAGTGATTGGGAAGTGCATACTGACAATGTTGGACTCCAAGGCGCTTACCGGTCAAAGGGCAAGCACGCATCCAGGAGAGAGTGCAAGCATAGTAGCTTGCGTCCCTAGATCAAGAGACAGACCGTTTCGCGTGACAGGTTTGTGGTTTGAGGCTCCGACGCTTCGGACTTGCCATCTTATAGAGGTGCAATTCGCACTCGTCATTGCTGCGCTGATTCAGATTAGCAAGCTACGACGGAGATCTCTGCGGTACTGTGCATACTGGCAATTGTTTTACTAATGCTGTCGACCGACTGCTTGGCGACGTACGCCTGTTGCGTGCCTGCTGCCAATATGGAGAAGCCCTCTTGCACCTAAGCTTGAGCGAGCGATTTGGGCTACAACATTTTGGTGTATCAGCCTACAGTAGCGCTGTAAACCATACTCGTATCTTATCGTAACGAATAGAATGTTGTGCTTATCTTGTGCGTTTTCTTAATCAGATGTGGTGCACGTTTGTGGCTCTTTAACAGCATTCACACCCATGCATGTAGTCCCATCGCGAATATCTAGCGCTTGGAGTTACTTCACCTCCTTCTCCCCCGCCCCCTCTCTTCTTTACCCTGTTGATTTGTACCAACAGCATGCTTTTGGACCTACATGAGACTTGGAAAGACAAGGACGCTCAATCCCTCCTCCTTGACCCAAATTGCATCATATCTGTGCATGGCGCCAGCCTTTCGATACTTGCACAATAGCGTAGATCAGGTTGCATATCTGCGCGTGAAATCCCTAGCTTTGGCTTCATACCTCGGTCTGTCCGTGAGATATAAATGAGCAACTTCGGTATTGAACGGCTTATCGAGCAATGGGTCAGGAAGCATAGAGCAGATCGCAAGCAGTACTGGACAATCATTTAGCCGCCTCAGAATGTGGTCTTTTGCGTACGTACCCTTTCCTATTGTCCAGTGTGGGCCCCAACCACGCCGACTCAACATGTCGACCGAAATAACGCCAGCCGCATTTATATTCGGGTGAAAGATTCGCGTCTCAAATGTTATGCGAGGAGGGTACCAAGGGTACGTGAGGGGAAACTGTATGTCAAGAAAGAAAACGCCTCCACTAAAAGGGCTGTCACTCTGTAAATGAAATCACACATTAGCCTCTTGTGCCAAGTTTCTAGCGGGTCTCAAGAACGCACTGGTCCCATAATCAAGCCTTGCCATTTGAGCTGTTGTGGTTAGTACCTTTGTGGATGACCAGAGTATTAAGGTGCCCACCAGATTATCATCAATTGGGCCAGCACTAATGCCAGGCGGAGGGTCTATACACAGACCCTGTAATTCTTTGGTTAATCTCTTTGCCGCACCCAAGTAAGGGCGATACTCGTGCCTGGAGTTCGAATTAGCTTTCTGCGTTGCCATGGCCCATATTTGCTGCAGCATTCACTTACCACATGGACGGGGTCCAATGTTGAATATGGTCTCGCGAGGTCGTGCTAGCGCCATTCTCAAGCAACAAGGATGTTGAGCGCGAATGCCAGTGAGTCCCAGCAGCCCATGATAGCGGCGTTCGCCCCCTGGAGTCCTTTTTCTCCATGTCTGCCCCCTTGGATAGCAACAACTCTACCCCTGCTTCGTAACCCATTTCTGCGGCCAATGACAGTGGCGTTCGACCACACAGATCTGGGAGATCGACATTCGCACCTCCTTCAACGAGCACGTGCATAATCGAAGTATGGCGTGCGCCTGTAGCACAATGGAGCGCACTACCGTACCGTCCACCTTGTGCATTTATGTCTGCCTCACCCCTCTGCAGCAGCATTTTGACGATCCTAATCAAGCCAAAGCACGCTGCATAGTACAGCGGGCTTGCAATTGGAGCTAGAGAGTCTGCCGAACGTGGGCGCCCACTGTCTATGTCATAAACTCGGATCCAGTTCGTAAATGCATTGCCTGCTTCTGTAAGAAGCTCCATGATAAGCTGGTCTAGCACCTCGGTGTCTTGTCCTGCCATACGAGCATGGCTGATCCAGAACTCGGCTGCATATCGCGCTAGCTTGACATCTCCTGGTGATCTCTTACTGCTCGTATCGATACATTGCCATCGGAGAAGATATGCAAGACAACTTCTTGCAACTATGTCGTGACAAGTAGCTTCATGCATGCTGAAACGTGCAGCTGTACCTTGAAGGCATCGTGTCGATAGAAGATATTCCTTGACAGAGTAGTGAGCCAGGACAATGACACGCTTCTTCGACAGAGTATTCTCCTTTGTGACAGAGACAAGACTTGAACATATGTCCAATATATCAGATGGATCTTCCAAAACTTCTTCGTGTTCAAATGCAGGTTCACGGTCTGTGTCGATAGCAACTACTTCGGCGATCTCTTTTAAATAGAGTGGCCGAGTTGAAACTGCCAGCCATCGTAGAGCGCGAATAGCGTATACAGAATCCTCTTCACTGATAGCGCTAAGGATACGATCGTACGTGTTATCCAATGTCGAAGGTAGCGAAGCGAGTGATCTCCGCAGCATTGCTCGATTGCGACACTTAGCTAATGTGTCAAGCTGACACACGGCCCATCGAAACCTACACTACTGTCAGCTTCCGCTCTGCGAAGGGTTGACGAGCACAATACATTCCGCAAGCTCCGCGCATCAAGGCAGTCTCGATCTCTTGCCTAATAGCAGCGTCTTTATCCCATTTGGCCAAATCCTTATCATCAGACAGCCTTTGCTGAACGTATCGTTGTATATCTTTGTCCACTACATCCCTTTGAAGACAAAGAGTGTCTTCTTCTTTGATATATTTTTTCAAGGAAGTCTCGATATATCGCTCTTTCCGGCTGCTCATAAGGACATGCACATTGTGAAGCTGCCACCCAGCCACTGTACAAAGCACGTCCATTAGTTCTAAACGTTGAGGACACTCGTCAAGTGCGTCTAGAACAATATAGACATGCGTGAACTGTTGCATTACTTGCAGTGTTACCTCAAGAAGCGCACCCAGTGACGGCTGTCGTTGTCCGCTGTCACATGACACCACCAATTTGTCGATACCCTTGGGTATTGCAGATGATCGATGCAGGAGCTGACACAGCAACGAGCTGAGCATCAGTTGTGGGTCCTGTTTCTCAATATCGTTGAAGTCGAAGTAGAAGTATGCCGTCACCATACTAGTGTCATCATGGCAATGCCGCAGCAGTTGCTCAATGATTGTAGAGCTCAGAATAGTCTTTCCACATCCTGGAATTCCATAAAGCCACATTCGCGACGCCGCAGTCTCTTTCCATACTGCAAACCTTTCACTTTCTAGCAGCCAGAGTCCGCTATTAGCTTGCCGCTGCTTCTGCGCTTTGTGGTAGTTCGTGGATGGGTCAGGCGGTGAGAGCCATTTGTAGATCTTACCAAGCTTCTCTTCTTGGCTTTGGCTGCAAGGATCGGCATCGTCCACAGAAGAAGTTGTGGAGTCTTTAGAAGACTCCCGGATCTCTTTTCTCAATCGCTTAAACGCCTTCTCTTTGCCTTCACTGTAAATCAAAGGTATGTTAATGTCGAAGATACCTAGCAGGCAATATGCTCCGTCTTCTGGGCGTGTCGTCTGTCGTTTCTCTGCCCAAGAGAACCGCTCGGCAATGCTAAACTCGGAAGTGTGTTTCCCTGACAGAGCGTCGCCGGGTATTCCTGTAATGTCGTGGATGGTATCTTTCAGAGAGTGCTTATCACCCAACAGCTCTCCCTCCTTCGAATAGAATGCAACCGATGCAGGAGCGAGAAGTTCCTGGAGTGTCCAGCCCCGGGTGAACCACCTGCTCTTCCTGAAAGCCGGCTTCCACCTTCGGCATGGTTCACTGTCGGCATCTGCGGTATTACCTTCGACATCTGAAAGGTAGACATAACACTTTTCCGCATTCTGATACCATCTGAACATGGAATTGATAGCTTCTTGGAGCTCTTGGCTGTTTGACTTGTCGATGCAGCAAGTATCTACCCAGAAGTGGTCCAAACCATCGCGCTTAGCCTGTTGAGCGCAGAAGAAAATCTTTTGGTATCCGTCTTTAAGCTTTGAATCAACATCTTTCATGTCTCTGTGCCTCTTGAGGTCCTTGTAGGCCACCTCCTGCCCACCCCAAGTGTGTGAAAGGATGGCATAAGGGGGGATCTGGTCACCAACCAAATCGTCGGTCCAACTGAGCCTCCCATCGTTCGCAGTATACAGTAGTCGCATAGGTTGGTGTGTACGTATGTATGCGTGATCGGTATAGAGGGGCTAGGAGCTTCGAACCAGGCTGAAGGAGTCGACAGCGTGCGGCGTATCGCTCGCGCAGGATGCAAAAATTGTGCGATTTATTAGTCGAATTCTTTATATGTGCTAGGCGGGAAAGTTATTGAATCAATACTGAACAGAGGTCAAGGAAGCAGTCCTTGTGTGCTACAGCGCAGAAGGCTGTCTGTTGAGGTAAGCTGCGGTGCGGAATAGAGGCGCTGCCTGCCTGCGCCGTGTCGTGAGCTTAGCGGGGCAGGCGTGACAACACATGATCGTGCAATAGCCACAACTGCAACACGAGAGACGGTTCAGAACTGCAAACTCTCAATTTAAGCATGCTGGCTTCTGGTCGATGTCCCGCTCCGGCTCGTCACTGAACGCAGCAACAACACCACTAAAACTCGTACTCAGCAATACATTCATTTAACCAGCTTAGCAAATCTTTGGCTAATAGCCACACTCTCAATACAAGATAGCCTACTACGACCAGCAGCGTGCGCCACGTCTTTGATCAGAAGGGCATGGTAAGCATAATGCTGAATTTATTCCGATATAATGTAGACGGCTCACAGACGTGTTGACGGTGCAGCACCTCCCCCCCTTTTCCCCCGGACTCTTTGCAATCTTCGCTATGCACAGAAGCATCTTACAAAGTCGGCATTCCCGATACAGCGAGTAGCTTTGGTTCTCGTATGTGTAAGCTAAACAGAGACTATCTTGTTGGTCTGCAGTGTTTGCAAGGGAGCTCAGAGGTATGGATTTTAAGTGGAACCTGACCGACGATCAGCGCTAACCGGTTACTGTCTCCACTTTGGGCATGCTTCCGTAATAAGCTCCATCTCCAAGTGAAGAGACACATTGTCCCGAAACAGGTTGGCGGTTCGGACCTTCAAGTTACAAGTCTGCTGAGCCTTCGTTGCAATAAGACGTCGATGAAATTACTCCTCCTCTGCGCCAGCAGGCTCCGAACAGAATCCTTGTAGTGCTGTCGATTATGCCATCAAGGGCTTCAAATAATCCTTTTGTCGCTTACCCCCTGCCTGCTTACCGCTCGAGTACCTTTCTTAGGTATCGGGGTGCTAGGGATAGCACGCGTTTAAAGAAGGCGATTTACCCAGTTTCTGGAGACCGCTCCTGCGCAGGCGCGTGCATGCCGGGACCTCCGTAGTGTATGGACGGATTACAATGACTACAACACAACTCTGCCGAAGGCCGATGATACTATATTGGGGCACGAGTAAACGATTAGGCAGATTTTATTGGCTGCACTTGCCTTTGTGGGACTGTCAGCAATGTCTCCCCATGGTCAGGCTGTCACAGAAATCGACGAGCTGCTGCAACTACCACGCGAAGGACAATTTGGCCCCCCACTTCCACTGGCAGCCTGCATTATTCCACAATTCGGTCGGCTTATCACTATGCTGCATCAGCTCCGTCCTCAAAGGATATTCCTCAAGTCGCATGACTACACACCACTTGGATCTCTGCATCCCCTCGCGCGCTCGCGGACTGGTATCAAGATTGTGATAATACTATGCATCGTAATCACACTGGCGGTCACTATGAGCCTCCTAGGAGCGGGTGACGGGAGAAGGGGGTTGAGGATATTGACGTCTCGTTCATCATCCGCAGACAATCCCGTACCCAGCATTATCGACTATGTTTATATTAAGAACGACACCGACTCGATCATGAGCGTTCCGTTTGCGAGCTTCTTCACTCTTTTCGCATCAGCTATGTACATCAAGCCAACCCAAATCTACATCCACACCGACTGCAATGACACCGAGATCAGGAATGCAAGCGTCAACGGCGATCGATGGACACGTGCCGTCATCAAGTGTCTTGCAATGTAATCAAGTCTACGTCCCCGACTTCACCGGCCCAAACGAAAACCAACGCATCAGCACGATCCAGCACAAATATGACTCGATCCGCTAGGACACCATTGCAAAGGCCGGCGGCATCTACCTGGACTGGGACGTCGTGCCCCTGCGTCCCTGACAACACTTCTGAACGCCGGTTCCACATTCATGGGTGGCTACGGCCAAGACGAAGACGGCTCAGTGAACAGCACTATCAACAACGGCGCGTTCCTAAAGAAGCCAAATAGCACAATGGCACGTATCATGGTGCGCGAGCAGCATACCAGATTCGACGGCGCGTGGGCAGCGAATCCACGACCGTTGCTGAACACCTTATTTCCCCCCCCCCCCCCCAAACGAAGTCCTCATCCTGGGCCTCAAGCCCTTCGCACAGACCCACTGGTAGGGTTGCGTATCCATCTGGCATTCGATTCCCCCCCCCCCCAATATTACAAAGATACAGGGTCCCAGATTCGTCGCTCGGCACTGATGCACTCTTCAGGCCCCACCCCGACCGCCTGTCCCCGATCCCCGATGCATCAACACCACAGGATCCAATGGAGCTGTACGAGCGTATCATGCTGAACAGAAGGAGGCGTGCGGAATGGGAGATGGACTTTTCGTCGACGTACTTATTGCAAGAACCATTACCTCGACTGCACTGACCCGAAAATGATACTGAGCAGGACGAGCAATTGTGTTGTGGCGACGTATGATGCCGTGAAGAAGATGAAAGCGGATGGGCTCATTGGTGGTGATGAGGATGAGAAAGAGCCGGGAAAGTCTGGAGAGCTGGAGTTTGAAGAAACGCGGGATGTTCATGGATCGGGATTTATAGCAATTTCTTTGGATGGTGCAACGGGAAGTGTTAACTCCACAGAGGTCAAGGATGCTCTTTCATAGGCACTCAAATACTAGAGTAGGATGTGTTAACATTCACTTGGGATAGACTGGGGCCTTGAAGGTTTAAGGATTGGCTCAAGGGCCATCGTATTTTGTTCGGCACCAGGCTATCGTCGAACGGTCTATTACGAATTACAAAATATCTTTTCAATCCAACTCGTCTTCCTCAAAAGCTCTATCAAGCAGCTCAATTTGCTCCTGCTCGTCCGCATCATTCGATCTCTTCCTTCACTCGCCCTTCCAGCCCTCAACAAGCACAACGGGACCCTTGTAGTACTTCCTCGCACGCACTACATAGTCAACCATGCTGAGGACGGCAACGCCAACGAACATGACGGACGCCCAATTGAAGAACTCGAGAGTCGTGGGCGTGCTGTCGGGCCAGAAGCACCAGAAGAAGGCGTGGATGGCGTAAAGAACACCGCCGACGTTGACGGGGACACCCCACTTGCCAAGGGACCAGGCGCAGACGGGGAGGGTCTCGGGGGCGGTAAGGCGGCGCCAGAGAACGGAGCCGATAGAGAAGACATAGGTAATCATGAGAGACACAACATTGAGAGAGATGACTGTAGCGTGGTCAGGAGACGTTTCTGTTGGTGTGGCGTGAAGGAGCACTTACTGGCATTGAAAGCGGTGTCAGATCCGATGTTAATGAGAGAAAGGAGAATGGTGATAATGCAAGTGAATGTAACGGAATTGGCGGGGTTGTCGAGCTTCTTATCAACCTTGCCGATCCAGTCGCTGAAGGGCAGACCGTGATCACGAGCAAACGCCCATGTCTGGCGTGAGGTGGATAAGTTGTACGTCAATGTACCAGCAAAGATGAGGACAGTAGGAATGGCGTTGAGAGCAGCGACACCACCGGGGCCAACTGCCTGCGCGAAGACCCAGATGTGGGGGTAGCCAGACGGGTCGTTGAGGGCAGCGTCCAGGTCGGTGATCATGAACATGTAACTGATCAAGAAAGTAAGACCAATGGCACCGTTCATGAGGTATGCGTTGATCATGGCTCTGGGGACAGTCTTTCCGGCATCCTTGACCTCCTCAGCCAAGTGAGCAACACCATCAGAGCCTGGAGGATTGTTAGTGTGATGTCATATGCTTGGCGGCGCATGTCGACTTACAGATGCAGGCGTAGATAGCAGAAATCTGGCCAACCATGAGCGAGAGTCCGGTTGAGCTCCAGCCACCACCGTTTGTGATCTGGGTGAAGGTAACCTCGGCGGTGTTCCTGGGGTTCAGGGTCCAGAAGACGATAATGATAGCCAAGAAACCGAAGACGTGCACCATGAGCATGACGTTCTGGAACAGCGGCATGGCCTTGGAGCCATACACATTCAGTGCCCAAACCAGGATGGTAACGGCAATAACCATCAGAGTACCTTGCCAGTTGGTGGCGGCGTAGTCAGGGTACATGACTGTGGCTGAGGACTGGATCAAGGTACCGACCAGAAAAGGACCAGACGCTGTACCAGCCTGCCATGAAAGGGTTGACATCCATCCAGTGAAGTAGCTCAAGGACCTTTGGCATGAAGGGGGAGCGAACTCGGAAACCCAGTGGTACTGACCGCCAGCAGTCGGTGCCATGGAGGCCATCTCAGCGAGCGACAGCATGACCATGCTGAAGCCGAACCATGTCCAGACGAAACTCCAGATCAAACCTGCTGGACCTCCATCGAGGAGACCTTGGTAGGTGGCACTGGTTGACAATCAGTGGTGTTACACAAAGGCGCGGTGGGCGACAGGTGACAGGTGCTTACGTCAAGAGAACCTCCCATACACCCTGGAGAATAACTGTGAAGGCGAGTGCTGATAGCGGGCGATAATTTCTCCTCAGCTCTTGGATTTTACCCATGCGAGCCATGTCGCGGTTGTCTGCCCGCGTGTGACCCTGGATAGAACTGTGGTATTCATCACCGTTCTCGGCATATTCCAGGCTGTCGTGGTGACGATGTGAAGGTGAGCTGGCCTCCTTGGGCACCACCACCGAGCTGTCGTACGAAGAACCCATCGTTCAGCAGCGTTCAGGAGCGCGAATGCGGAGAGCGCCACGAAAAGAAGGAAGATGGAACAGAGACGTTCGGTCAGATGCAAATCTGAAAAGGCCTGCGGGAGTGGCTCCTTGCCCTTGGGATAAATCGATGTTGAACACCGTGCACTCCATGCCGCCGCTAGAAGCATGGCTTCGGCGATTCGTTATGCGCGAGCGGCCAAAATGCCAGCAAAGTGCACACAAGCCGATGGGCCGGCGTCCAACGAGAGGTCGCGGACGGTGTGGCTCGATGCTACCAGGGTGGATGGGCCTGCGCAGCTGCCGCGAGCCAATCGGTCCTTGCGGGCCGCTTCCACTGGTCTGGAGCCCGACTGGGGCTTGCGACGGCTGGACCCTTGGCCTCAATCGCCCTCATGCATGAGCCGCTCCTGAGTGTCTGATTTAAAGTGGAGGACTTGAGCTTCATCCCGCGTCTCCATGGGAGGGCCTCGCGTGCATGGCGTGTCTGTTACGTGCGCTTACCACATGCCAGGAGTCGAGCAGGGGTCATGAAAATTTCGCAGCAAATGCCCCGCGCGTGCATTCTGTGTGACATGGGCGCTGCTGATCCGGTTCCTCTGGACGGATCGCTTCTGGGCGCTGTTGGGGGCGCTCGCCGCAAAAATCCAACAGAGATCTGCAGTACATTGTTGGGTGCGAGGGCGGCGCCTGTGCCGTTGCAGCGAGTGCCGAGAGGGTCGCAGTGCCGCTTGGAGCTGTTGCAAGATATACTTCGAGCCACCGCTTGGGGAGCCATCCCGCTGCAACCCGTAAGGTGCATGTCCGTTAGATTCCGCCGAAGCATGGCGCTATAATGGCGGCCATAATCGCGAACATAGCTTGGTACGGATAGCGATGTGTCGTAATGGGCTCGTCCAAGGCAGTGATGTACAGTGAGCGAATGAGGTCCGCTCGCTACCGCGCTCCGACCAGATGGTGCTCGAAATCGGGTATCAGCGTACCCCTGCGCTGGGAATGGCTGTTGACCGGCTGGGTATCCTGCAGGGCAAAGAAGAAGACGTGGAGCTGCTGCTTGCGGACCTGCATCTTACATACTCGAGTCCACCTCCGCCGGCTGATGTCAATCTTTGTTGCCTCGCTGACAGCTCTCGAGTCACCCACCGTCAGTCATGGCCGGAGATGTTATACCACCGCCCTTCCAGATCACAGATGAAGACAAGCGCGGCTTGATCGCCGTTACAGCTGGATGTACTTTGGCCTTCGTCTGGGTTTGCTTTATCATTCGAGCATGGCTGCGCCTACAGGTTAGGGAATGGAGGTCTGACGACTACTTCCTCGCAGCAGCGACAGTGAGTTTAAAGCTGAATGCGTGGCTGTGGCACAGTTCCTAATCACTTGCATAGTTCCTAGACACGGTGCAGACTGGTATCATTTTCCACCTCGTGCATCTTGGTCTGGGAGGTCCTCAGGATGAAATTCCTCAAGATCAGCTCGCCGTCATCGGGAAGGTGCGTCAAGATTCTCACACAAGGTTTCGGCTTCTACGCCCCGCGACGGGCGCTGGCGGTCGCGCGACCCACAAGTTTGATCTGAACGACAAATCTGACAACCACCACAGCAAGGGTTCGCCTCACAGATCTTTTACATCCTCACGTTATGGACTACCAAGTCGTCCATCCTTTTGCTGTACATGCGGCTGTCACCAAGCGGTGCCCACAGAATTGCATCCTGGACAATGCTAGGCGCGTCAGCGATCTGGGCACTCCTTTCCATCATCCTCATCTCGATTCCATGCAATCCTGCCCAATTTTACACGAGTAGAGCCGGAGAATGCACTGATATGGTATGTAATCGTTGTGACCATGACGATCGTCCCAGGCTAATAAGCGTGCGTTGTAGTGGCCCAAATGGCAAGCCATCACAGCCCTTGACATCGCTACCGAGGGACTCATCTTTTGCATTGCCGTACAACTTGTGTGGTCATTACACATGCGATGGAAGACCAAGTTCCTTGTAGTCTTTGCCTTCTCTGCGCGCCTGCCTGTCATAATCATCGCGGCCATCCGACTCTACTACTTCCACCAAGCGATCTCCGACATCAATGTCACGTATGCCAGTAGCTTCTACCTGGTCGCCAACCAGTGGCAGATGAGCTACGCTATCATTTCGCTTACAATCACCGGCATGGGTCCTTTTTTACGCCCTTTCAACAAGGATTTGATGACGAGCTACGTAGCGAAACGGTACGCAAGGAATGGCGACGTTATCGGGTCTCAGTCCGGAGGTTCTCAGCCGAGTTATCAGATGAGTCGACTTGACAACGAAGAGACGGCACCAGCACGAGTGAGAATGCGCCAACGCAGCCGCTCCCGGCACGAGTCCAAGGCCCCTTCTCCAGAGCCTGGTCAGGTCTCGCCCACATCGCAGACTTCCATCATCCGATCGGCAGAGCCGCCCACCTTTCGCCCACAGCACGAAGGGCTCAGACATGATGCCGAAGTCTGGGTCGGAAACCGTACATCGAGTGTGCGGGACGCAGACGACGTTTTCAGACATCTGAGCGACGAGACCCGCTTGGTCATCACGAAAAAGACAGAAATGAAGGTCGAGCGCGACACTGCTAATCAAACTCCGCGGTAACAGCGCTGGCCGTTCTGCGCAGGCGTTGTTATGGATCGATACCCCCTTACGTATTGTTTATTGTATTACCACCGTATTTAGTCGTATCTTAGAACCATACACAGAAATAACAATTCTAGACATTGAATTCTGCTTCAACTGTCGTCGATACGGACCGATTCACACGTGTTCTTGCTGGCCCTGTGATCGACAGAGCTGGGCAGCACGTTCGATTGTGATTCCATCGTCCCTCGCCACGGCTAAGCGGCTGCCTCTGACTCGGTGGTGACCAGGGCTTCGCCTCGTCCTGGTAAGTGCAGTAGCTCGACCGGGGGCGGCAACGTCTTGTTTGGGATTGACATGACATGGGTCCAAGTACGTATCCAGCCGCCACAGCGGAGATTGCCAGCGACATGTTGCAGCTGAGTAGTGATGACATGTAGTGGCGAACGGACTCAGAGGACCCGTTGCGAGGGCGTTGGTGGAGATGTCGCTGTTCTAGGTCCGGGAAAATTATGTGTTTCATATGTACAATCAGCCTAGAGCGCCGTTCATGTTCGACACGAGCGCGGATCGCCATGAACGTGCGCCGTCGGCAATTGTGTCGCGATTGTGAATGCGAGAGGAATGTAATTGTCAGCATCGTGCATCTTGAGATGGGGTTGAGACGGCACGGAAGCATCGGACTTGGAGACGTGACAAGTATCGCTACATTGACTCCGACAATTCAATCAGCCACACTCGTATAGGAAGGACAATGGAGACATCGGAAATTTGTATCTTGTGGCATAAGCTACGACTTCTACTGTGGGTATGCGAATCAGGATGAAATTGGTCGCAGTCTCTTTGCAAGAAGACTTGCTTGCAAGATATGGAGACAGCAAACATTTCAGTCAATAGTGTCAGACCATTCATGACAAAGTTGCTGCGATGTTGCTAGTATTTAAGACGATGCGGCCTTACTCTTCGGTCCGTAGTTTGGAGTTGCGCCGCAGTCAAGCTTCTAGGCGAAGACGTAGCAGGGAATGCCATACTGGCGTGCTGTTAGCGAGAGGCTCATGTACACAAGCAATCACAGGGTCACATACGTTTGTGGGGACATTAAACTTCAGGTTCTTGTCCAGATCCGAGATTTGCTGGATCTCCTCCGACCTAAGGTCAAAGCTCGTAACGTCCAAATTCTGCTGCAGGCGGTTCTGCGAGTTGCTCTTGGGGATAACGGAAAGGCCACGTTGTGTCGACCAACGAAGTAGAACCTGTTTAACTTGTTGGCTGACTTGCACCTGTAATCTATTTTACGACATACCTGTGCTGGGGTCTTGCTGTGGGCCTTTGCGATCTTTGTAATGACTGGGTGGTCGAACAGCAGAGGTGTGTCTGCGGCGACCTTCATGTCGCATTCGAGGAAGGACTGGGGCCCAAAAGATGAGTACGCAGTGACAGCAATACCGTGCTGCTCAGCGAGCTTCAGCAAGTTAGGCTGGACATAGTAGGGGTGGTGCTCGATCTGGAGTGTCGCAGGCTTGACCTTCGCATATGTGAACATGTCGAGCAGCAATGCACCATTGTAGTTCGAGACACCGATGCTCTTTGCGAGCCCTTTCTTCTGCACATCCTCCATCGCCCTCCATGTGTCTTCGAGTCTTGCGTTGCTGTGCTCGATCTTGGTGCTGGCATCATCGTAGTACCAGCCCGGAGGGTAGCGCGTCTTAGGGTCGACGTACTTCAGGGCTACAGGGAAGTGTATAACCCAGAGGTCGAAGTAGTCGATACCCCAGTCGGCGAGTTGCTTCCTGGTGATAGGCTCAACCTGGTCGTAGTCGTGGAAAGACTGCCACAGCTTGGAGACAATGAACAGATCTTCACGCTTTACAATGCCCTCTTTGATGGCACGCGCAACACCCTCGCCAGCTTCCTTCTCGTTACCGTAGTCTGGCCACCAAGTCAGTCTTCTGGTTCAGGTATTGGTAGTTGAGGTTTCACAGCGAGTCGCACATATTTCCGGATTCGGAGCAAAAGCGAGCTTCTTAAGTGAATTGGGGGGCTGATCACATACCACAAGCTCCATCAAACAGTCGGTAACCGGTCTTGATGGCATTGTACACAGTGTCCGCACATGTTGCGTTGTCGACCTTCCACAGACCAAATCCAACCTGAGGCATCTTGTTGCCATCGTTGAGCGTGACGTATGGAGTATTGGCGGCCATTGTTGCGAAGAAGCTGCGGCTGAAGTGTTTTGGAGGTCGCTGTACAGCAGGACAACGGGTTGGGGCAAGAGCAGAAATCGAAGGTCTGAAAGACGAGCAAAATTGCCTAGAAGACACAGAAGAGCAGGCTCGAGGGATTTTTGTAGTCGCGCGGCAGCAAAGTCCAACGAGCATGACCTTCTCAAACTCTTGGTTGATGCAACAATTTGGGCACCTGTCCGGTATATACAGCGCGCTAAACACGAAATAAACACGGCCCTGCGTCTTCTACCGTGCAGCTAGAGCTTCTCTTTACCCTGGGTGGATAAGCTTCCGTATGCATTTACCCTTCTTCACCCAGAGCCGCAGATTTTGGTGGTTGTTTCTACATATACCCCGCATCTGCGTAGATCATCCTGCAGTTGGTACTGTAGGACCTCCTGATGTCGCATAGCAGTGAAAGAAGTAAGAATTAGAATCAACGATACGCTAAACTCTGCTCACCTTCAGCCAGCGATCAAATTCATACACGCGATGGGTGAATTGCTTCCTTTCAATCCGCGGCTGTTGTTCTTGGTGGGGCTTTTTATCGCGATTTGCCCCACGTTCTCTCTATCGCGAATGCTCGCGGCTAATTTGCTTTCAAGCACCGGGTAATACTCGCTGGCTGCTGGTCCAGCGGCATACGCTTTCGGAGCAGAGACGACCGCGCGATATGCGGACGTTGTAAAGTCAATGTCTCAGGGTCGTACTGAGCAGAATTTGTTGCGGGTCGCGGTAGCGCGGGCCGCAGACTGTTGGGGGCGCTGATCGTCTGTGTGGGATGTGTGGACTTCGTGTGGAGCCTCGTAAATCGTATGTTGTGTGGAGTCTTGAAACATGAATGAACAGTGCGCTTTGTGTCTGCGGTTTGTGCTTCGATCCTTTTCAATAGTGCAATTGTGGTTTTACTCGAGTGGATACCTATAAGATGTGTGGGCTTTGTACGACTCAACAAGTCAGTTGCAACTCTGATTGAAGCTCGGATAATATTACAACAATTTGACTATAGCCAAGCATGCACTCTGTCAATATAGTATTTTATGAAAGCGGTGGATCTGATATCATCCTGCGACAGTACGTTCATGAACGTTGTCTTTATAACGTAGCGATATGGTTGCGCAGCTTGGCGTCGCGGTGATTGAATCACAAGCGCTGTTCAGTGTGTTGCTCAACATAGCATCCAATTCCGTCGGTAGCGGCAAAACTTTCCAGCCGGGGAACTGACTGCCTCACATTACCACAAGTCAAGTACAATTGCACCGCACGTAGTAAGCAAACTTGGAAGCAGCAGCATAGACCATGGATCATGACTTCCGAGGTCAGCTTGATGCAGTCGCTGCCTTGCTGTATAAGGGAAGCGGTGCCCTGGCGATTCAGAGAATGGCTGAAAGCGCTATCAAGAAGCTGAATGCAACATCATCACGAATACAGTCAACTTCCGTCAATCGACCAAATTCTGCAAATAGAACCTTTTCTCCAAGGCTACTCACCTCTTCAGAGCACCACAAGTTTCCAAAATAAAAAGATAATCCAGAGCAGCACAACTCAGTTCCCGGTTGAGATTACCGCTCGTCTACCCTTCACAATGGCCACTTCAAACCCTATAACCCACATCGTGCTCTTCAAGTACCGGCCCTCCATATCATGGACCGACTTCCAAACACACTTCACTGCCTTCCAATCTCTACAAAACCGCTGTCTCCACCCCTCCACAGGAAAACCCTACATGCTCTCCCTACGCATGGGGCAAAATAACTCGTGGGAACCCTTCAGCAAAGGCATGACGCACGCTTTCGTGCTCGAATTCGCATCCCAGGAGCACCTAGACTACTACCTGCTGCATGACGCTGTACACGCCGAGTTCTCACGCAACGCAAAACCATTGATCGAGGACAGCGTGGTGGTGGATATCAAGGACGGGGTGCTGTTTGGGCCCAAGCCGCGCAGGCCGGTCGGCGAGGGAGGGGTCTGGAAGGGTGCGTGTCACTGCGGTGATGTGGAGTGGGAGGTGCGCATTGAGCAGGGCGAGCAGCTGAAGCATATTGTGTGCCATTGCGATACTTGTAAGAAGCTGGGTGGGGGGCCGTATAGCTGCAACTATATTGTTCCAAGGGAGGCGCTGACGATCCTAAGAGGTCAAGTGGGGGAGTACAAGTATCAAGGGGCGAGTGGAAAGGATGTGCATTGTTACTTTTGTCCTAGGTGTACGAGCCATGTTTATCATCACCAGGATGCGATGCCCGAGAAGGTCATTGTGAGGACGCTGTTGCTGGATGGTGGGAACGAACTTGAGGCTGGTGGAGAAATCTTTGCGGAGGGGGCGTTGGGTTGGGCGCAGGACCTGAGGAAGGCGTTGGCGCAGCCGGTGCCTGTGAAGAGTGATGCCAAAGGCAATCATGCCAATGGGGTGAATGGAGCTTAGTGTATAGTTCACAACAGTGGACGTCGAACAGAGTCTTAAATTTTTGTTATTGAAAATCTTTGTGTGCAACAGCCTACCACTTGATTTCTGTAACAAGCTTGCCCTGGTTGCCTCCCGAGAAAAGTGTTGTCCATGTCTTAGGCACATCCTCGAACTTCGTAGGGACAATTGTCTCGCTCTCGGGGTCGATCTTGATCTTGCCATCCTTGACACCCTGAGTAATCGCTGCGAGCATCTCGCCAGCCTTGGCCAATCCATCGAGGACAATCAGACCCCTGATCTCGAGTCTGTTGGCGATGATCTCGAACCAGTTCTTGACGCCAACGGTGGGGTCGTTGTATGTCGCAATAGCACCGCACGCAGCGACACGACCGAATTTCCTGATGCGCGAAAGCATGAGGTCGAGGATCTCGCCACCAACGTTGTCAAAGTAGACGTCGACAAAGCCCTCAGTGGCCTTCTTCAGGTCTTCCTTGAAAGTAGCCGACTTGTAGTCGACGCAGACATCGGCTCCAAGGCTCTCAACCCACTTGCACTTCTTCTCGCCACCAGCAATACCAATCACCTTCTTGCAGCCGATCAGGTGCTTGGCAATCTGAACGACCATGCTACCAGTAGCACCGGCAGCGCCAGAGACGACGACAACATCGTCCTTAGTTGTGCGTGCTACGTCCACGATTCCGTAGTATGCTGTGAGACCAGTGAAGCCGAGGGAGCCAAGATAGCTGGTGACGCGGATGCCAGCCTTCTCGTCAGCAGCGACAGCGCGAACCTCGCCTGCATTGACGATCGCATAGTTCGTCCACCCCAGCGAACCGCTAACGAGTGTGCCCTTCTTCAAGCTGTCCGAGGTCGACTCGATAACCTCTCCAATACCGAATGAGCGCATGACCTCGCCCTTCTTGACAGGAGGGACGTAGAGACGCTCCGGGTCCATGTCCTTCTGAATCCATCCGCGCTGAGCAGGGTCGTTGGAGAAGTAGAGGGTCTTGACGAGGATCTGGTCGGCACCGAGCTCGGGGAGTGTGACGTTCTCGAGCTTGAAGGTAGCGTTATCGCCCTCAAGGACCGGGTCGGCGGTGGGAGGGTTCGACAGAATCCATTGCTGTGCTTGTTGGCCAGGCATTGTGTGCAAAATTGGAGCTTGAGGGGTTAGATGTGGAATGGGGAGAATGAGTGACGGAATGAGGAGCGGGGCAGCAGCAGGGTATATCTACAACAGGGTGCAAATCTTACAAAGCAGTACAAAAGCCCGTAACGGAAGCCTGCTTGCGAACCCCAAGTGAGGTTTCAGCGATTCAAGCGCTCGAGATGCGGTGAACCTCGGCTTCTAGACACGTCGACAGGTGGATACTTTTCTGGGCGCCCCTGCGATGTATAGACTCAATGGCTGTGTATATTATTCCGCTGCTTTTCCGAAACAAGGTTGTGGTCTTCCAGTGTCTTCAAACTTGATTGAAGTGTAGAGGTGAAGCGTTTGTAGGCTCTGCTTCAGCGACTTTGTGTAGAGCAGACTGAGTAAACATGACGCAATAAGCTAAGATTCCTATGGCTCGAAATTTCTGTGAACACTGACTCGTTTCTTCTGAGTCCCGTAACTGAAAAGACCACGTTGAACCATCTTTCTATCGAGGAAGCGGTGACGACGAAAGAATGGTGGGGTAGCTGTTTGTGGTGTGAAGTCCGCGGCGGGGCTGAATCATCACGTGAAACGGTAACGCGACTGTCAATATTACCATTCAATCGCAAGGTCCTGCTTTAAGGGCTTCCTCCTCCCTTCCTGATGTCGCGGTATCAACGACCTACCTTGCTGTAAGAGTGTTGAAAATATGACAAGGTTCAGCTCTGCCCGCTGAGGAAAAATTCGAGATAGCATGATAGCTAGGCCAATATGATATACTATTCACTAAGTTGAGCCTATACAAGCAGGATTGGAGTGCTTTTATCGGGTCAATACCTTTGCGCAACATACTTAATATCGTGTATCATTGTGTTGAGGTCAATCACAGGTTGAGAAAATTTCCGTCATGCTCATCGCAGCGAACATGACAGGGCTATTCGATCAAAATCCGGTTCATTTGTAGACCTATTATACAGCATGCAGATTCCCAAGACAAGCGCAACCCAAATGGCCCCATGCACACATCAGGTATCAGATAATCGAATCATATGCTTTTCAAGTCTTCCCAAGCAATGAGCCGTTGAACGGAGGAAAAAAAGACGCAAGGTATCGGTGTCGTCGCACGGTCGGTGCTCAGCGCTCAGCGAGCGAAATTTGTTGGTGATATAGAGAAGGATACGGAGGTAGGCAAATTATGCAGTGAAACGGCGAGCTACCTTGGCCATGACTGGAAGGCTCATTAGCAATGAGAGATCGCAGGGGAGTATAATTGACGTACCGTGAAGAGCAACAACGCTGAAGATGAAGACAACAGACAGAGTCATGACAACGACTGGGTCGACCTTGAGGCCGGGGGACTCATCGGTGTACAACCCTAGTGTAATACGTTAGTATTGTTTGAGTGCGTAGCTCACTGTGCGAGCTTCTTGGCCACTGAGTTTCCCGTGCTACTTGCTGTTGTGGTGTACGCTGCACCAGGTCTCTTTACTCAAAGATGTCCGATACCCGAGTAGGGAACTTACTCAACATGGTGCTTGAGCTACCACCGGCACCGGCGGCCCTTGTGCTGCTTGGTCGCTGGTTGGAGACCTTCTCAGCACGGTCGGCAGCGGCCTTCCTGCGCATGACGGTGGCAGGGCCACCCGGAGGCTTGGGAGACGCAGGGCGCGCTGTTGTAGAGCCAGACGCGGCATTGTTGACGGGGGAGGTGGGGCGGGGTGCAGACTGTGTAAAGTGTGTCAGTTGCTGTGTATAGAAGTTACATGTCGTTTGTGGCTTGAGGCTCATGAACACCTATGCGTCCTCCAACCGACCGGCTGGAACCAGAGAGGAATAGAACAGCATCCAACGCGACAGGAGAAGACACAACTGCTGCCGGCACTACAAAGCAACGCACCGCCGTTAATCATCGCGAGCGCGTTTGCACTGACCAGCAGCCATCTGTCCTTTGTGCGCATCGCGCTGTGTCCAATTGACTAGAGAAACGTTATGAACTTACCATTTTATTCAAGTGCTGTAGAAACCGAGGGGAGCAGACCGAAGGAGCGACGTTGCAGGTGGTGGACGTGTGGTGGTCGTAGTGGTAGTTGCTCGTCGGGGGGTTCTTGCTAACGAGAGGCCACGCTTCTGGAAGCTGCGAGCCGGGGTCAGGGTTAGCTTAGCGCCGCCGCAACGCACAGGCACATTTTACCACGTCCCTTTCATCGGCCCTGCGTTACCCCGGACTGCAATAAGTAGTCGTTCAAGGTGTGATTGGCTAGAGCTCAGAGGTCACAGGTCACAGGCCTCATTTGTAGTCGCAGCATAGGAGTATGGTTGCCCGAAAAACCACTTTTTCGCATTATTGCCAGATGTGCCAACCATACCGTCCCAAGATTACAGAAGCCGGAACAAATTCGCCAACCTTATGTCGCAAATGCCCCCAACCGATTGCGATCGTATCGTAAGACTAAGTGTCTGAAGCATGAAGACCAAGAATACCGCAAAAACTCCCCACCGACCAACCGACCGACCCATAAAGCGAAAGAACCGAGGACAACCTTGACCCCACAAATGAACACCCCATATAACCCACACGTGAATGGTATATCATCTCCAGCCAGACCCAGATGCAGACAAACGCGCCGTAAAAGCATGACTGGAACCCAGGGTAATTGTTCGCCGACCACCCATAACCTGTTCCGCCTGTGGATATTTATTGGAAAGCCGACACGAATGCCTAGGACACCTTGAAATGCAGGAACTCCGAATGTGCATCAAGACTCCCTAATCAAAACTCCGTTTAGCCCCAGACTGAGGCCTGAACACCCTGGTTGGGTGTGTTGCCCCAGGGACCGTTGTTCCAGATCGCAGCACCCTTGTCGGTGATTGTCGACGAAGGGTTCAAAGAAGAAGATGTTGTAGCGACGTTATTCTGTTCGCTAACATTGTAAGCATTGTAGCTGAGCGGCGACGGGAGAGGTGTAGTGGCCCGCTTGCCGAGAGGAGCACCAGCCGGCTGATGCTGGCTAGAGGTAGGACGTGTGCCAATTGGGGCAACGCCAGACCCGTTGGCCTTGTTAGGCCCAGCGACGGGAGGGGAGCCACCGGGGGACGAGTTGGAGGTGCGGCTAGCCTGCTGCGCTTCAAAGAGACCAAAGGCCGGGTTCTGGTGGGAAGAAGGAGACGAGTTGCTGTTAGACCGAGCCTCTTGTGCTCCACTTGCCGCGTCCTTGTCTGCTCGTGGGGGCATCTGAACAGTGGCTTCGCCAGTAATGGTCTGTGCCTGTGTGCCAAAAGGGTCGAAGGCCAGAGGGGAGGCTCCGCGGTTAGCGCCGGCGGACTGGACTCGGACGTCCTGGCTGGAAGTAGGGTTGTTACTGTAAAGGGCTGAGTTCTCGCCGTACAGGGCACGATGCTGGCGGGCGATGAGTTCGCGGCGGTCGTCTTCATTCATGGTATTGGGGCTCATGGAGCGGTCCGACTTGGATCCAGATCCCGAAACGTCTATTATCCTAGTCAACCACTGTCCTTCCTCTATTGTTGCCCTGACTCTGAGTCCTTACTTCTGTGGTATTGCTGCTCCTGGTGGTAGTTGCGCAGCTCACGCTCGCGCTGAGCAGCCATCCGTCGCTTCGCCTGCGCCATCTGGTCCGCATCGTTTGGTCGGGGAGCAAAGCGCTGGTTCTGGTAGAAGCCCTGCGCATTCGAGGCCGAGTGAGAGCGCATGCCGTCGTACTCGCTGACCGAGTGGTGGCGCTGCTGGCCGCCGTAGCGAGCGTCTGCATCGGTCAGTCGAGGTTCCCGATTTAATGTTGCTGTATTGGCGTACCTTGCTGCTGTTGCTGCGGCTGCTGCTGCTCGTGATACGGACGGGGAGCGCCCATCATGGGCATCGACTCGCGGCGGCTGGCGCCCGATGGGGTGGGCGCTGGAGGGAATCCGCCAAAGGGCTTTCCGCTCTTGGCGAGATTCTCAGCGGCGCGCTCGACTTCTGCGGGGGATGTATTAGCCGAGTCCATAGCCCAGGTTATAAAGCGTGCCCCTGCCATGTGCTGCCACCAAGAGTAGCCGCCCAACACAGTACTAACACGTTCGGGGTCCACCTCTCGCTATGACGTACCGTCAAATTGCGCGACAAAGGCATTGGCCTCGTCTCTGTTCACGGTCGAGCTGGCGCCTGGATCCATGTTACTCGGTGTCCTGCCGCGACTGTAAACACTGTGTCCGGTACCTGAGCGAGAGGGCGGCTGCGGCTGCTCCCACGACGATTGGCGGCCGGGGGCAGGCGCAGGCCAGGAGGGGTCGTTGTAGTAGGACATGGCCGGCGGAAAGTGAATGCGTTGCGGCGGAGGGCGTGGTCGTTGTTCGGCGGTAAAGTTGTGGGCGGCAGCACAGGGACGGAAGAAGAAGTTCCGAGAGAGCAGCGAAGCCCTGCTGCACAGCGTGTCAGAGAGAGGCAGTCAATTGCAGGGCAAAGAGCGGAATCGGTCGGGTGGGCGTAAGTATGCACGGAATGGGGGCGGGAAATGAGGTCGACGCGGAAGCGCAGAATTTTTGGCGCGCTCCTCCTAAAGTTGCGGAGATGGTTGAGATAGGGCGCTGCCGCTTACCGAGAAATGCAACGCCAGAGACTCGACACTCGATGCAGACGCAGCAGAAAGGAACGACGGCGGTTTGCAGCTTCGCTCCACAGAGATGCAGGCGAAGTGACCGAGGGGCAGCACAGCTGAGCAGTGGTCAGGGAAGCGTTGGTACGGGAAGACTCGCGGAGCGGGTTCGAAGGGGGATATTCCTCACATACATATTAGTCGTGCGCTAACCCTGGCCAAGCGCTCAGGCCCGTGGGTCGTGAGGAGCGGAGGGAGATTGAAAGATGCAGTTAGCCTCGAGTTCGCGCACGCAATCAACTGATGGGCCTTTGTCCGTTGCGCTGCAGCGGCTCCTGTGCTGGCGCGGCGACCCACAGCAGCCTCGCAGTGCGACCGCCTTTGCCTATGACTTCTGCATCGCCAGCATCGCCAGTCTGTAGTCCACGCCCGGGAACGGCGACGGCAAGGTGGACAGGGTCAGAGTTTGCGGGCATGACGTTTGTGGCAGCTGCAGGCCATCCTCCATACTGCGCGCGATGCAGGCTGCTCGCTGCGCTAGCCATGTGAGCGTCGTCGAGCACCGCCAACAGCCCGTGAGCTTTCGCCGGGAGACAGGGCCACATAAATTCCCGCCAGGCCGCGCTCTCCCTTTTAGTAGCCGCGCGTGGACCCTTGGCTGAGACCCTCTGTGCTCTGATGTACGCAGCAACCGCAGCTGGCCACACGCACCAAGCTGGATCGTCTGCATCCAGCGTCTGCGAACCGCTGTGTTCGCAGCCGAACGATCAGCTCTGCTGGGCGTATGGCTGCAGCAGAGTTCAGAAGGGATGCATGCCAGCCCATGCTGCACACCCCACCGGGGACCCAACCACTGCCCGCATAGGCCACGCCGTCTGCGCCGTCCGTCTTCGGCAGGAGGATGCAATCATTAGTTGGCAGCGTGATCAGCTTTGCCCTCCTTCATCGCAGACTACTCGAAAGCCAGCCCACTATGGTGCGGGGCTGCTACCGTGTCGTGGGCATCGTCCAATAACACCGCACGTCCGAGACGGCAGCGACAAGTGGCTGCTGTTCAGGCACATCTGTAGCAGGAGACTGAGGAGCTGTCTGTCAGCAGCGCGCGTGGCTTGTGGACGAGTTGGCTGTCATGTCTGTCACTTGTAGCCCTCTGCCTGCCATCCTACGGGACATCTCGGTCCTCTTCAATGGAGTGACCGTAGCTGCCGGAACGGTCTTGTTTCCAAATGAGGATGGAGCGCGCCCGAGGACATGCACGCCATGCCACCACATGCATTCTGCTCTGCGGTTGCAGCGCTTCTGCGGCCCAAGCTGCTCTCAGTGCGCAGCCTGCAGCAACGTGCACACGGTAGGATGCCGAGCTCGCAGTTCACTGTTGCGCGAGCCGTTTGGTGCTGTCGGAAATCTGTTGCCGATCTTCCCATGGTCAGCTCTTGGTGCCACAGCACAACAAACAGTCCCATCGTCTGAGCAACCCAGCAGCGCTATGTTGTGTTTGTCGTCTATGGCACAAGGCCCATTGTCGAACCTCATCTGACCCGTATGGCGATTGACGACAGCCATGTAGCGTGCCCGTCCCAGCAGAGGTAAGTTTTGTAGCAGTCCGGCTGCACTTTGCCGCGCCTGCCCATTCTCCAGTAACGGCTGCTGCACAGCCCTTTCGTTCTCTTGACAATTCCTAGCCACAACCCGAAACAGTCAAACTTCACATCTCCTTCTCCCGATCGGTTCCAGTCTCACCTCTCACTTCTCACGCACCGTCCAACTGCATTCCACCGTGTTCTATTGTGTGACCGGATTGTCGGCCCTTGACAAGCACGGGATGCCCTTCGTCACGCGCTGTCCAAGGATGACATCGATACCAGGGACTGTAATCAGGTTCATTGTTCACGTACCAGGTCAACGGCCACCAGCCAACAAACGAAGTTGAGGCAGACGCAAACGCCTGTGGATGCACTTCTTCAACAGGCAACTCAGCCACAAAAACTCTATTGTTGTCGAACTGATGTCAAACGCCATCATTGATGGATGACCCTGACATCAGACACGTCTGACCAACACTTGAACATGAAAGGGCCAAGGGCCGGGCTTAAGTGATGACTGCCGCAATGGAAGTTTCGTCTCCATTTCCTGGCTCTGCACCTGTTGCACAAACAGAGCCTTGGCCATCTGACGTAGAAAGTATCTGTGCAAGGCCAAAACTTTGTTTGCTTTTAACATGATCCATTTCCCAGTGATACGATCACTTTCTATATTTTGCTGATTGCAGAAAACTCTCAGGAAGAGCTGGCCTGGAATCGTACTCAACATGACCTGGACGGCCGTCTCGTTACTGAACCTTCCCCCAGAGTTGATTCTGGAGATTGCCGAATATCTTCCAGCGGACGGCATACTGGCCCTCAAGTTCACACATCGAGTATTGAACTATTCACTACCTCTTACGCCTCTACTTCAAAAGCGAACGCTGTCACGCTGTGCTCGTCTGGCCGTGCGCGGCTACCTCGCAAAGCCAACCTTAAATCCGACTCATCAGCGATGTCTCTTATGTAAAGCGGTCTATCCCCTCAAGAACTTCATATCATCAAGTAGTCCGGCATGTGCGCCGTTGTCATTGGCGAATGGCGTTGAGCAAACTGAGGTAGTCCAGCTGCCCCAAAGACTCTGTGCTTGGCATGTTGGGCGTCTCACACGCATCGTACATACCGAACCTGGGGGCAGGAATGAGTGGGTTGGCAGCTCGGAAGAGATGTGTATGCACTGTGGCGCTGTCCAATCTTGGGCCAAGTGTGATTGCAGATGTGATAGCTGTCCAGTGAGAGCGGTAATAGCCTATACTCGCTACCTGGACAACAATACTGAATGCAGGACATTCATCTTCTACAGAAAAGCTGTATCCGGCAGTATGGTGGCATCACATATAACTACAGGAAGTCAGCTGTTTGTTCGAGAAACCTGCTCTGAGCCCGGTATGTATCAGACATTGGCAAGATTCTGCGATCGCGCCAGATACTAATGGAAATCTAGACGCTGCGAAACCAAATCCGATTATCCATATGCGAGTACAGCACTCCTCTCAACAAGCGACATGCAGTCTTACTGTGGCCCAGACTTGTACGGTCGCGAGGCACCCAACAAGCACGAATCTCGGTACATTTCTGCCTGGGACCCAAGAGTGTTCATGAGAAGGTCTTCCATTGCCTCATATGTTGCCGTTTCGCGCAATGGAACCGGTGGTCGTAGAATCATATGGCCGTTACGTTACAAATTATCTTCCTGCTCGTATCATTGCTTCTCTCCAACCGCATAGCCATTGTCTTCCATCTCATAGCTTCCTTTTTCGATGTCCCCTCTGTTCGACCGCTGATCCTGTAACTCGCTACTCCAGCTTCTCACGGTGACCAGTGCCCACCACTGCGCGATCATAAGCACTAGACCGCCACAAGCAACCCCTATCTGCACCATTCCAAAGCTTCTCGAGCACTCCAAGAACCAGTCCTCGTCCCACCCGAACCCGGCATCAATGTCTCGGCATATCGCTTTCTCGTCTATTCGCCAGCTCGGAATCACCGGATTCATATAACGGAGGTCAAACGGGAGGAGAGTGTTTAGGAGGGCAAGCGTAATGAAGGACAACGTAGTGGCGTGGACGAGGGTGTAAGCTGACACGAGCTTGGGTAATAACTGTGGATGCGTGTCAGTAGACGATTTCAAGATAGCAAATGTGGCTGGTCCGGCCCAGGAATTTTTGCGGAAAGCGCTGGTCAGCACTTTTGCGAAATTGCTTACCCTCACTGCGCCCACTAGTCCCAGCACGCTCGCGACTGCGGCCAAGCCGTTATACATCAGCGACCAAGAGGCCCATTTCTGGTCATCTCCCGGTAGCGCGAACGATAGCGAGAGCAGCAAATGCGTCGAGAGCGTAAGGGCAGGCAGAACAATCGCCAGGAATCTACTCACAGTCAGAAATCAATCTCTCATTTTCAAATTTGGGATCTGTCGCTTCAAGACGCGGTTTGCGCACCCCGGAAGCCCGCGGAAACATACCTTGTCTGCGTCTGCTCTCTCGACAACTCCATTTCGAATCGCGAAACGTCGCACGCGGAAAAGCAAATATCAAGTGGTATTCGAGGGGGTAACAGGATGTTGGGCACGGCAAAGGAAGTAAAGACGAATGCAAGCAAGGGCGCCCAGCGACGATATGAACCATGCGCGCGCTCCAGAGTAAGACCTGACGTGACCTTGAGAGACTTGCGAGCAATGGCCGTGCTTCGCCGACGCTCCACGACGATTCGTCAAAGCCTCAAAAACCGCATCCTGAAAATCAGGCCCACGATCAAATAAGCACCCAGGAATTTAGCAAATGCTACAGACAAAGTCAACGCTGACCAATCTCTGCCCAAGGGTGGGTTTAGCTCCGGCCCTCCGCGGATGCCCGACGTCATCGATCGAAGCCTTTCAGCCCCAGTGTTTTGGCTTCACAGCGCGTTCTCGACCGGGTGTGACGGGTAGTCGATACGCCTAATACGCGGGTTCGCGGAGAAGGGGAAAGAGCAGCGAGAACGCGCTTTCGGGCGTTTATGGTTGCGGCGCAGAAAGCCTGTGTGCACGTTTTGGGCTTAGAGCAAGGGTTAGGCTACGGGAGCGCGGATCACGGCGACGCGAATGTGGAGTCTACCGCAAGTAAGCACTCAACTTAGCGGCTTGGGCGCGGTAGGTGCTCTATTGATTCGGCCTCGGACAGGAAGGCCGTTTCATGCTGATTGTTATCTCGTGGAGTGTGCGTATCGCTCTGACGTACAACTGGCGTTTGAAAGCACTGCAGTTGTGCTGCGCACGCGACACAGAGGTGCCAAGGTGTCGAATGGGTGGATGTGGATGTAGCAGAGAAGCTTGATTGGTGATTGGCAAATATGTCCAGATTTGGACGAGGCTTTGCCGATTTGGGGTTTCGAGTGCTTGATACTCGATCTCGGTGTGTTGTTTTCGGACTTTAGGACTCTCTAGTTGCCGGCAGACGACTTGTCAAGTGGAGCTTGGGACGGTGCATACGATGTGCAAATGATGACGGATGGCATGTGATGAAGACGCGACGCCACCGCTGTTGGAATATATCCATTAATCTGTCATTGATATCACAAAGACGCACCCAGCACTGACGTCCAGAGACGACCAACAGGGCGGGGCGTCACTAATTGACAACAGTACAGCGCTCTTGATCGGAACGCAGCCTTAGATGGCGTCTTAATTTTTCACCACACCGCTCTGTGCTTTGCAGCCTCCTCTGTTGCAACGCAGCCTATCCATTTGCCAATGCACATTCGCTCTTGTACATCTAACACAAACAAAAGCTATCAATCACGACGGAGTTAACTACATCGGCGACCTGCAACCAAGGAATCTTGTAAGTTCATGATCCTTCGTCAAAGCTGATGCCCGTCGACTTGTTACGTGTTTCCTCCTTACCTGCGTCCTTTTGTTCAAGCAAGAGACGCGGTATTCCACCCGCGGTAATACTGCTTGCCTGACTTCAGTTTGAGCTGGTTGTTGAACACGATAAGCTAGATTGCCACAGACGGAGACGAGAGCGCGCCTCTGTGTAAATGTTGGTCCCCTAAGCAATACATAGCCAGATGTTTGATAGACTGTGCTTGAAATGGCAGGCCCAGCAAACAGTCAGACCTATTGTTCTGCACTGTAGCACGACTCGTTAGATTCTTGGGTAACAATTTAGCTATCTCGACAGACTAACATCTGCCTTCAGAAGTACAGCACGCGTCTGGGCATTTTCACACACAGCTCGCTTTTCTTTTGTGAGCCAATATCAGTCGGCACTGCGAGACGTGAAACATTATCACTTGGATGTCGCAGTCTGTGGGTAGGATGCGAAATACACCGTACATGCAACAAGACTCTACTCTGAAGACAGGCGGGAAGGAGTCGTGGCAATCTCTAGATTGCGTAGGGGTCTGATATAATATAGCAGGGTCCTCTCTAAACGGCAATGTGAACTGATTATGGGAAACTCTCTCTAGACTTGCAAGTGGTATTGTATTGAAGACACGATAACGCTCATATCAGGACGTCGATTTAAGCGTTGCCATTACACAGTTGGCAACGTTCGGTAAGAAGCCATAGCATAGCAGTCGGTGCGAATGGGGAGCAACAACCAATGACTGAAGATCTTTGTGAGACTCGACGATCGTATTCGCTGACCCTGCCTCAGTCAGTCTCGCTTACTGGCTGCATCTTCGCAGAACTTTGCTGTAACGGGAAGAATCACGTGGTAGAGGATTCGCGATGATAGTCGCGGGAATTGCGCCCCGGATATATAAGTTTGGGTGTCGCCTGTGTTGAGATCATCTTCGAATGTCTGCTGAAGACGAGAACGACTGGAACATAAGAACTAGACTCCGGATAGCTCCTACCTCCTAGGTTCAGTGCCTACGTTGACACTAACATTGTACACGATGCATGGATTCCTTCGCCCTCTCTTGCTCAGTTCATACTCGCCTTTACATCTGTTCAGTAACTTTACCATACCATTTTTCCCAAGGGGTATTGCAGATACCACGAGAACCGCTTAATCTCATCAGTCAGTATGTGGTCGCGAGGCATCACAGTCCCCCCTTGCTGTTCCGTCATGGTGCCGAATCGAGGGACAGAGCCGCGCCGAAGTCTTCAAACATCAGATCGCTTGAAGAGCCGAGGTCTACAGAGGACTGCTGCGATCAGCAACACCTGCCGACCCCTCTCGGAAATTCATTCTCCCGCCACAGGATGAGCTGAACAAGATTGCATGAGTTTCAGTGGTGGTATCTCGAAGATCGTTCCCCTCGATTGGTCGCCGCTATGAAGGATACGAGAAGCTTAGCCCCTGTCACCCCTCCTTAGCCCCCGCCGTCCGCCATCTCGACTTTGCGCGAAGACAGCTTGCGCCCCGCACAATTCGCGTCGAGCTATCTACGGTCCTCTCAGCCTCGGAAGGACATATCCTCAATCTACAACTCCCATGCGAAAGCCGCTGTGCGCACTGTGCTGCAATGCCGAAGAGATCCGCAGGGTGCTTTGAGTGCAGGAAGGTACGCCAAATTGGCTCACCATTACTTTTGATACGAGCAGCAGTTGAGATTGGTCTGTAGCGGAAAGTCCGTTGCGACGAAACCAAGCCCGAGTGCAATACTTGTTTACGGAGAGGTACCAAATGTCCAGGTTACAGGCCCGCGCAGTCGTTCATTCTGCACCAATTCGACACGGAAACGGAGCGGCCGCAGTTGATTAAAGAGGACGAAGAGCGCTACCGATATGCCTACCAGACGCCACCAGCGTCGGATCAAAGCTCAACTAATTCGTCAAGGAACAACTCGTTCGGAACTCTGGTGGTCCGGCAAGAGCAGACACGTGCTGAGCCGCAAGTGCCGAAACAGGTCAGCGTGATAGCAGTGGATCGAATTCAGCACCTTGGCACATTCATCCGACTGTATCTACCAAGAGCCGATGGTCCAGCCTTGCCGCCTCCATCGGCATTGATGCTTGCGCTCCCGACGATGCCAGCGAACAGCCAGGTGCTGCTTGCCGCTATTGACGCATTGTCTGCCGCACAGCTGGCTGTGAACGACCGTGACCGTGCGTTGGTCAATCGGTCTCGGTCGATGTATGGCACAGCACTAAGCCAGATGCTGAAGGCAATACAAGACCCGGTGCTGGCGTTGAAGGATGAAACCTTGCTTTCAACCTACATGTTGACCTTGTACGAGGCATGTAGCCAAGCTTTCTGTCTTTAGAGTTGTATGCTTACACTCGGTTCAGGTTTTTGTGGGTGTCACTCAAGGACATGGTTTCTTCTATCACGTACAGGGCCTGCTACACCTGGTCAGACAGCGTGGCCCGTCATCCTTCACGACTAGGCTGAGCCTACAGATCTTCCACGCGATTCGCTACAACTCGGTCAGAACCACGATTCTCCACAGTCCATTCACTACTGATCCCATATAGCTGAGCATCGGGTACCACATGCGGAAAGCCTCGTTACTGGACAGTCCCGAATGGCTCGCCGTGACCGCACGCGCTGCCAAGACAGATCCTTATGTCGCACTGAACGACATCTGCATATGCATTCCTCGGCTTCTCGAGCGGACTGACAAAATCGGCGCTCCGGACTGTGCGGGCACGGAGCTCGACTCGATCATCGAGGACTCGCAAAAGCTAGCCAACCGGGCCTTCGAATGGCTTTCTGACTTTGAAAAATACGGGCCCCGGTACGACAAGGTCGACATTGCGTCCATGGAAGCCTTTTTGGAAACCATCTGCGCGGACCGCGTCTTCGACCCCGTCTTCAACTTCCACTACTTTGGCGCCGGCATCTGCTACATGATCTACTGGATGAGCATGCTGATTATGCAATCCAACACGTTCAAACTGCTACGCACGCACCGGCAGCTGGAGCCCAAGCAGCTGCTGATGTGGGGGCGGCAGCTGAGCGGGTACGCCGACAGCATCTGCAAGAGCATCCCGTTCCACTGCCGGCCGCAGACGGGCTACACGGCCAAGTTTGGCAGCCTGACGCCGCTGGTGGTTGCGCGCAAGTTCTACGAGAACGCCCCGGGCATGCAGCGCAAAGCCGAGTGGTGCGCCAACGTCTACGTCGTCGCCAGGGTGCCCGGCTTGTACCAGGAGATGCCCGTCCCGCTTGAGCCGTTCAAGGCCGTGCAGAGCACCGTGCAGCAGGGGACCAAGAAGTTTATATAGCAGGTAGAACGCGATGAATGGATAGTGGATGCGCATTCTGCGGCGAGCGAACAGGACCAGAACGTGTGCATCCGTTGACTCGACTCGACTTGACTCGTCTTGACTCGACTTGACTTGACTCGACTTGACTCATCTTGACTCGACTAGATTCGATTCTAACAACCGCCAAGAGGCGAGACAGCAGACCTGCGAGCGCCTGGGCTATACAATGTGTGTACAATGCGATGCAGTGCTTGCTGGAAGGTGGGAGAAGGATGGAAACGGACGCAAGGAGAGGAAAGGACAGGGAAGGGAAAGGGGACAGGACAAACGAAACAGGAAAAAGCAAGAACAAAGACAAAAGAGAGTGCTAAACGCCATGGCCATGCGTAATGTACAGACTCGACTCGACGCGACGCCACTCAACACAACACAGCGCCTTTTTCTACCCCTTACTTGCCCCTTCTTCTTCCTCTGTCTCTCTCACAAAGGAGGAGAAAGAGAGCCCTACGTGGCCTTCTCCTTCGGGCTCTTGGTCCGACTCCTCTCCCTCTCCTTCTCGACCTGGGCCTTCATCTCCTTGAGTCTCAGCTCGGTGACGCGAATCGCCTCATCGATCTCGCGCTCCTTCATGTCCCTCGGCTCCACACGCTGCTGCTGCTGGTGCTGCTGCTCGTCCGGGACAAATTTCCCGCCAGCCTCGTGCTGTACGCGGTCAATCGCAACGCGCTGCTCCAGCCACTTCCACAGCTCGCTCTCCTCGGTCCGCCAGATCTCGTCGTACGCGACGTGGCGCTGCGCCGTGGACCAGGCGTGCGGGCCCGAAGCTGCGGGGGCGCCGCCGCGGAAGAAGTGCGTGTAGAGAAGGAGCGCGCCGAGGATGGCAATGATGACCTGCGGGGTGAGGAGGGATTCGATGGTGTCGGCGAAGGGGACCAAGGGCCGAATGGGCTCGAGGACACCCCAGTTGCTTTGCTTTGGTTGAGGGGCTGCGGGCGCGGCGATGATGGGGGCTTCCTCCAGAGCGGCGGTTTTGGATCGCTTCTTAGACTTTCCGTTGCGGCCGGGGGTTTTGGGGCCGGAGCTGATCTTCGAGGCGACGGCTGTGCGCAGGGCGGCTGTGAGCGAGGTTGCGTAGGACATTTGACCGTCATTGGCGCCCTTTTCGATGGGTCCTGCTTTGTGTTAGCATTCATTCGAGGCGTGTTGAAGTTCAAAGTAACGCACCTCTTAGCCAGCTCTTGCCGCTCCATTCGACCGTGAAGGTCATGATCAGTCGCGTGCTGTTGCCCGGGCCCCACATCATGCAGTATCTTGTCTTCGTGAGGAAGATGTTGCCGCTCGGCACATCAGGTGTATGCGTGCTGCAGTTCACGCTGACAGCTCTATCCAGGTCATACTGCTCGAGTGTCATCTCGATATTGCACCTTGTCTGCTTGGGGCCGACTGGTGCAGAAAGCGGTTTGGTATATGCATAGTTGAATGACGTCTTCTTCTCGCCCAAGCCGTCTTTATCATGCTCCATCTGCAGATCTGTGGACTTTTGGTCTTCGATCAACCATTTGCGCATGAACACGTCAGCGCCGGGCCCGAACATGAGACTGTAGACTTTGCCCAGAGGCGCTGGAATGGTTGTATCAATTAGCAGCTTGTCGTAATGCTTGTCACTGTCGGCACAATCTGAGGGTGCATGCGTTGCGGAGCCGGGAAAATCGTTGGTGGCTGCTGCGGCGCCATTCGTGGCAGTCTTTGCTGCCTCGGCGGTCTGTCCGCCACTGCCCACAGCCTGAGCAACAGCAGCGCTGACCTTGCGTGTAGCTGGTGCGTCGCCTGCTGAAGAACCCAGGTCGCTGCCAGCCACACTGCCTTCGCCGGCTTCGGTAAAGCTACCGATGCCGTCATCGTCGTCTGCATCTTCATCGTAGACTTCGTCGTCGGATTCGCTGGTGCCAACATCACTGCCGACGGACTCGGCCTTTTCAGTCTTGTCGCCAGTACCAGCCGACCCATCGAGTGTTACGCCATTCAGCGAAGACTTGAGATTAGGGTGCGAGATCTTCCAGATACCAATGATCAAATCGTAGGTGGAATCGCGGGCTAGGAAAGATGCGAATACGTTGCGAGCGTGGAGAGTTTGGATAACGATGGCGTTGGGGAAGAGCACCGCAGTCGACTTTTTCTCAACCGAGACAACCTCGTCAAAACTAATGACAAGATTTGTGACCCATCCCAGGATATTGCTGGAGAAGCAGAGGTGGCCCTCGCTGACGTACAGTCGACCATGAAGCAGGATCTCTTTTTGAAGTGCCGCACTGTAGTCTTCAATCAAGTAGTCGTCTTCCGGTACGCTCTTGAACAGATTGTGGAAATCCTTGTTGCGTTTGGGTGGTGCTACAGCAAAGCCGGTGCCGTTCAGTCGGTGACCTTGCAAGGCCGCGGCGGGAGCCAAGGTCGATGTACTAGCTCCAATGGCCGCGGCGATTGTGTTGCCGGTGGCGGCTGAGCTACCACGGTGTCTTCTTCTCCTTCCACCGCTGATACGACTGCGGATGCTTCCCTGCCTTTGGATGGAACCAGCAGCCGGAGAGTCTGTGACGTCGCCTTCCCGTTTGGGTGACGCAGCACCGGGTCCGCCAGCGTCTACGTTGAGCGAGCGCGGACGGTCGCTGTTGACTGACGGCGGTTTCGCGGCGTAAGCAGCTGACACGGCGTCTGCAGCTGCCGCGTCCTCGACCTTTGCAGAGGCTTCGTCGGCCTTGATGGTGACGTTGGTCGCGGAAGACATGGGGCTGACTTCGCTGCTCTCTGATATGCCAAGTTGTGCTAAGCTGAGATTCCCAGATCCCAGTGTCTCGATGGCTGGCCGGGGCCTGTCTGCTCCGTCGGTTGTTGCTTCGACGTTGGCAGGTCCAATGACTTGTTCTCCACCGTCTTTAGCCGTGTCTGGTTCCTTTGGTTGCTGCTTGTCTGCCTTGTTTTTGGCGGCTGTGTTTTGGGTGATGGTGTTGCTAAACTGGTTCGCAGCGTTCTGGGCGGCGGAGAAGACGGATGAAAAGAAGCCGGTGCCAGGCGACTGCGGGTTGGGTACAGCGGTGCCGCCAGGGGTTTTGGCTTCCTCGGGATGAGGGGTGAGGGGCGCTGAGATGTAGTTGGAGAGCTTGCTTGGGGCGTTTGAGGTTGAGCGCACGCGTCTGTGCGATATCATGTTCCCCGAAGGGGACACGACTACGTTGGGGTTCGACTGCGAAGGGCTGTGCTTGATGGCGTTCTTGGAGTGGGTGGACTCGGTGGGCGACACGACAGGCCCGTCGACGGGGGTGGGCGGGGTAACAAAGGTGGTGGGGGCGTCGACCGTGTTTGGCGGGGTCTCAGGAAGCTGGGTGACAATGAGCTTTGGGCCTAGCGACCGCAGCGAGGGCGTTGACTGCGTCTCGGGGCCGGCGTGGATCTGCGGCGGAGAAGCGATGGCGGGCTTGTCCAGCACCCTCTGCTCGCGCTTCTTCCCTCCAAACAGCGAGCCGATGCCTCCAGCGCTGGTGCCTGACTTGGCGCTGTCCGTGTCGGCGGCGGGCCTGGGGGAGGTGGCCCGGCGGGTGGGAGTGAAGGCCTCCTTCAGCTTGCCGACGGGCGAGACTCCACGCTTGTTGGGCGCGGTGTCGAGGGCGCTGGGGGCTCTGGCGGGGCCGACGTCGGTCGAGGTCAGCGGGTCGGCGAGAGTGGCATCGGTGGCAGTGGTGGCAGAGGCGGCAGAGGCGGCAGAGTCGAGCGAGTCGATCGTCTCGGAGGCGATCAGGGGCGAGGAGAGGGTCAGCAGGCCGGCGTGGGAGTGGTGCGGTGATATACCCGGGCGGCGCACTGGTGAGCTGGAGGGTCGGTCAGTCAGTCGGGACGCAACGGCGGGCGACGTGGACGGCGGGCGGGAACAGTGGACAAGGAAAGAAACGCGGCGGCTCGGGGTATCACGAATGCAGACGATGCGGCAGGAGCAGTGGCGGCAGAGACAGGACGCGCACGAGCGAGGGTGCGTACAGCAATACGGCGGCGGTGCGGTGCGGTGCGGTGCGGTGGGGAGCGCGGAGGCCAGGGCGGGCGCAGCACAGACGGCGCAGGCCAGGCGGGCAGCGGGCAGGCCGTGGAATGCTCCGCCAGCGCCGCTGACACGCGCCGCATGGGCTGACGGCTAATTTTGCGACACAGGGGCAGCGGGCTCGGGGTGGGACGGGCATGGGAATACGACGGGGTACGACGGGGTACGACTTACGCTGCGGGCTCGGCGTCGAGGTCCGAGTCGTCGGTGAGCAGGCTGCTGGCGACGCTCTTGTGCAGGCCCAGCGAGTCGTCGCTGTCGCTGGGCGCGGCGGCCGGGCGTGGCCTGGCAGCGCCCGCGCCCGCGCTGTCTGCGCTGTCTGCGCTGTCTGCGGGCGCGAG